>OU015496.1:122751214-122923714 GCA_907164885.2 Dolomedes plantarius
CGGCTTTAATGTTATGAAGGTCTCGGTCAAGTTCAGTTTAGCTCTCCTGTTGCTAATGATGACAGTAATGCTCTCTTTTTTTTTCTCTCCAGAATACACCTTAACAGCCCAAATCGCTTCGCAAATTTAAGCATTTTGTTCCTATTAATTGGTTCATTTTTTGTTTTTCATATTGTGGTGATTTCCCCGGAAAATGAGAGGAAACGTCAATCGTGAATCTTTCGCCCGGTTCTTTTAAAGAATAATTTCTTTTTAGCTGTCATCGGGAAAATTCTCCGTCTCAGCTCGTCAGTTCGTTTTGGCGTAATTACATGCACAAACGCCAAGAGTGGCTTGAAAATGTGGCAGTTCGTGTGCATTGACATGCATATCCCTCTGAAAAAACCCTCATGTGGCCTAAGACCTCATTCACATTTAAGAATTATCGTGTATTGGATGTTTGTAAAGAAAAAGCAGAAATGTATAGTATATTCGATGAAACTATGACGATAATACACCACGCCCAATATTAATAACACTTGATTAACAAACTTGTGATATATATATATATATATATATATACAACGCTAATAGTGCACTAGATAAACTATGCTCAGTCAAGTTAAAAAAAATCCCATATTTCTACTTAAAGACACATATCTGTGGCATTATGGCAGATGTTGATATGTCATTTTTTCATGTTTTCTTTCGGCAAATTAAAAGAGTAACTTTTGTTGTGAAATATAAAATCGCTCAATTAAGTTTTTAAATCCAAATATTCTTTAGTTAATACTCATATTCAACCTAAAGCATATGGATGGTCTTCAAAGAAATTTTTAATTAAGGACTAAAATATTCAATCCGGACCAAGTATTATCTTTTTCATACATAACAGCATTTGCCAATACGAACAGCTTAGTATTATTTCATAATTTCATTATCAGCTTTTGCCACAACAAGAACCAATTTTAAGTGTGACTTATCAACTTAAAACATAAAATGGAATTTTTCGAGCATATCAACATCTGCCATAACGCCACAGATACTTATTACAAGCACAAAAGGGCCTTCCTGGTAAACTTTACGGGCTCTGAAGGTTGACTTGAATTTGCACCTTTTTTGAGGAAATTTTTTCCCCTTAAAATATCTGAAGTCCTTTGTAAAGTTTTGAGAGTTTAATAATAAAGGAAAAAGTAGTCTGACACAAGGATTTGTTAGATGGATTAGTTAGGCTACTGAGTTTCGACGTGAAAAAGGGGTCACAAGAGAAGGAATGCAATGTAGAACCAAACAGAAGAATGATCTGTCCAGGAGAAGAGTGGCCAGTTCTCAACTTTGTGAACAGCACGTGGAGATATTTCGTGGAATATGACAGATAAATTTACAAGGTGGGGCTGAAGATTTGAGCTCCCTCTATATTTTCCATTTCCTGTACCTCGTTTCTTTTAATTAATACATTTTCCCTTTAGTATATATTTTTTCACGAAAACTCTCCTGCCTGTACTCGCAGCAGTCAGTGTTTGTCTTGTATTTCTTACCTTTCTTCGAACGGTCATTTTGGACAGGAATTTTGCTAGCTCAGCGTTCTCTGTACAACTATACCATTTTTGACCTTTTTTGGGTCAAGTGGTGTGGATCTGAGGGGGGAAGTAGGGGGTCATGGATGCATCATTGGAAGTAAGACGCGACATTTATAAATAATGTAAAGTTTGCTTCACACATCTTAAACTCCACAATTGTGATATTTAATTGAGTTTTCCTGTTTGCGGTTTTCCTCAAGTTTCCTATAAGTCATGATACGTTTCATTGAGTTTATCGCGATGAATTGTGGAAGCCAATACGCTTCAACGAGACTACGCATTTCTATCATTTTGGGGTTACTGTGGCGTATTCTCTTATACAGCTTTTCTTTACGAAGTTTTTGTATCTAAAACTGTTTATTAGTCATCTCAACATTAGTAAGTCCGATGTACTTCTGTATACCTAATTAACTCTAAATACCTAACACTCTGTTTGCATGCTCTGAATGCAAGTACACAAAGGTAAACAAGAAGGGCAAAATCGCATGGTGGTGTCAGTATCTTTTCCACAGAACTATAGTATATTTTTCGAACTAAAGAACTTCTATAAACATATCTGTAATGTGTTATTCTTTTTATAAACAGATAGAACAAATGCAGTTACTGTCTTCAATCTTGCAATATTTTGTTCATGATATATTTGGCTTGCCTTTATTTTGTTATTTACTTATTGATACTACCTGTAGCAATCCGGCTGCAGACGACATTTAAAAATATTTTTACTTCACGCTTTGATGAAGTTGCCAGACAGCTACGATGATCCGGTACGAGAGTAGCGGAAAAAAATTCTTTTGTATTCGTTGTTAAGTTTTTTTTTTTGTTTGTTTGTTTTTTGTTTCTTCGTAATTTTTGGTATCCATGTTATTCTTTAACTTGTACGAGTCGTATTTTAAATGTTAAATTTATGTAATAAATATCTTATTTTTCATATTTAAATTGTGATAATATGCTTTGGTTTTGTGGTACATAAAAATACTCCAGGAATTCACTGCTAGCCAGTGACGATCACCACAAACTGGCGATTCCTGCATACCTTTATTTGCTGCGTTTGCTTCTTGCATGCTCATTCCACGAAACATACTGCCATTAATAGGCGAGTAAATACCATAGTCTTGACTACTATCGTTTTTAACTCGTTAGCAAGTCGAGCTTAAGTCATTCACTGGGTCAAGTAGCGCGTCACGAGGACGCGTTGAAGAGGAGGTGAGAGAGAAAACTTCCTTATGCGTTTGACATTGACGGATTTCCACGTCACCTTCTTCGCGTCCACGTAAATATTGGCTCAGATGGAGCCAAATATTAAAAACATCCGAGTGCTGTGATAATATGAAATCTCCTTCGACACTTCCAAGTGATTATGATGAATAGCGTCATTAAAAAAGAAAAGGGAAGCATAATAGTGGGCGTTATTTATCGTTCCATTATTTATCATTTCAGGCGTAGTAAGATATTTATATACTATGAAAGGATAAATAAATGGCTTTCAGTATTACATCGCCATCTGCTCGATGTTATTTATCATAGTCTCTTAAAAGAAAAAAAGAAAAGAAAAATATAATATGAAAAGAAAAAGAAAAGAAAAGGAAATTATAGTAAGAAAAGTATAGCAAAAATAAAAAGTTAAATAAAGCTATGTCAATATAACACGCGTGTTTCGTTACTCTGTAAATCAGGCCTGCAATAATATGGCCCGCGGGCCATAAGCGGGCCACAGCACTCACTCTGTGGCCCGCGAAGCCTTTTGTGAAGACGTATAATATTATAAATCTAAAAAATACGGTAGATTATTTTTTGATTTATAATATTACTGAAGGAATATATATAAGCAATGAATATTGACATTTGTTTAAATTTTAGAATAATTTGAAATTAATTTTTTGTCGGATATATATATATATTGTTTACTTTCTCATCTATTCTATTTTTTTGCTGCCTGCAGCAGCTTTCCATAAAGTAAAATGGCCTTCATCACATTTCGAGTCGTTCAGGCTTGCTGTAAAGGCGTTATTTAACCAGAGTTGTTTGGGTTAGTTTGGAGCGCTACGGTCACTTTTTTGCTACACGAGGACTAATTAGACCAGGACCTACTGCTTAAAGTCGATTCGGAACGGCTACAAATGTCGATATCAATAGTGGGACTCGAACCGATAGACTTTGTCACCGAATGCCAGCGCCCAAATCATTAGGACATCGTCCGGTTTAACTAGAGTTGTATTAATTTTATTTGCAATGCAGTTTCACTGCTATTACAATACTAAATATTTCTTGGAATAACAATTTTACAGCTAATCCTACGCATCGGCTTTATTTATTATAAACATGAGATATTTTCAAGAGCCCAGAAAAGTAAATAATTTAGTCTTGGTTAACCAGCAGGGAAGTATGTCTTAACTGGTACCAGAAAATCTTTAATATTTGTATTAATACCAGGAAATGGAGACTTTGCATTAATTGTTAGACGTATCTAACAATTAATGCAGGATGAAGAACCACACTGCAAATGCAATAAATTTCCCGACAACTCTGATAAAACAACTTCCGAACCATCACAGAATACGGTTAACGGTTAAATATTTCGCATTCAATTACTTAAATATATTTGATGAATAATTATGAAGGGGAAATAATGGTCCATTATGAAGAGTAACGCTGTAAGTAATATATTTATATATTCCATAATAAATGCGAAGATCTGTTTACTCTTTCATTGGCTACTACTGGTTTCACAACTATATTCACAACTATTGGCTCTACCTTGGTCTTCGGCAAATGTTTATATAGCGATAATATAGAAAGATAATTATAAGGAATGTTGTAGGAAATGCATTACTTTAAAAATCTGATGAGGTAATTAATTAGAACGAATTTCTACTACCGTTGATAGTCAAACACAAATCGTCTCGCTTGGACTTTCGACCATTCATTTGAGCAACCATGGGGTTGTTTAAAAATTATTTGTAAACATATCTCATTGATCACTTTCTTTTCCTATGAGCTCACTCAAAAACAAACAAACACAAACAAACACAAACACAAACACAAACAAACAAACACACACACACACACACACACACACACACACACACACACACATATATATATATATATATATACCAGATGATTCCATGTTATTTAGTTTTACCTTTACCGTTCAATGATCGTCTGCTCTGAACGGAAACTGAACCTAGGTATCCCGACCTGGATTCTGATATTCCACTATCTATGTGACATTAGGATCTCCGAATCCTTGGAATTAAGTTGCTTTCCTAATACCGCTTCCTTTTACAACTCCGACGACACAGGATGTTGCTTTGTTAAAATTGGATTAAACAAAAATAAACAACGAGTTGTGTTAAATAATTTTCATCCAAGGGCACTCATGATTATCATAAGATGCCCTCAGTTTTTTTTTCATTATTATTAATGACCCATCATGTGATAATTATACAAGTAGCTGAGAGATCCATGCGTGAAATAAAATATACAAAATCCCAGATGTCTGTAAAGCGGATGTTGCAGAAATAGAAGAAAACGAGGTGAGAAAGGCGTGAAACTGTTTAATGACAGCATGAAGAAAAGAAGCTTTATTAGAAGAAAAAAAATTATTCCTCGTAACATGGGGCTAGTGGATCGGAACGATATAGATTAAATTTATTTTTCTTATAGGACTTGTTTTTGTTAACTGCAACTGGTTAGTACTGTGACGCTCTCTTCGGTTCCTACTCATATATTTCTTGCCCGAAAGCAATACAGAGATTTAATTTCACTCTTGATCACATTTTTAAGCAATTTTTTTAAAAATCTACTTTACTCTATAACGCTTTTATGCAACTGCTGTGAATATTATAAAATGATTTCAAACGTTGTTTAAATATTTAAAGCACATACACATAAAAATATAATATACTAAAAACGCCGAGACGAAAGCGACTAAAGGGAAAATGAAAATTATAACTTCTTACATTATCAAACGCAAAATGCAGCCCCAATCCATACAAAAAATTGTAAAGCAATAATTTAAGATATCATTTATGCTTTTCAATCATTGTCTGTGATTTTCATATTTCTTGTTATACGGTACGTCACTACGTATATTACCTATTAAGTTAATAAAATGAACAATTAAAATTAAATGGAATGGAAATCGCGATAAGCTTAGTAGATAAGATGTTCAATTTTTGTAAATGAATATGAACTAAATAAAATTATACAGCAAAACACGGTGATCAGCTGCGCAAATTGATGAAATCAATCGTGATAAGCCTAGTAGATAAGATGTTCAATTTTTATATGAAATGATCGCGTGCAATTTTGTATGATCGCGTCCAATTTTGTATGAAATGTATAACTGATGAAATGATCATAAGCTTAATAGATAAGATGTTCAATTTTTGTAAATGAATATGAACTAAATAAAATTATACAGCAGAACACGGTGGTCAGCTGAGCAAATTACCCCCGCGAGGGTCTGGGTTCGAATCTCTGCCGACACATAGATTTTTCCATGCAGTTCTCGCATAGGGGTGAACGTTAGCCTACTAAAGTGAATTTACTCAGGATAAGAGCCTGCTATATTTAAACACACACACACACACACACACATATATATATATATATATATATATATATATATATATATATATATATATATATATTTCATAGAATTAAGATGTCCCTTACCCACGGGTAAAAAGTTAGTAAATGATTAAATATTGTAATACAAGAATATTATAAAACTTCCAGGATAATTTAAAAAAAATTCGGGTCAGCTTTGAGGTAATTTGATAAAAGTTCATAAACTCTAAAATTTGAGGAGATCACTTAACTATTGCAGACGTGTGAAAATATTTTGTTTCTCTTTTCTACTAATGTATAGAGATGATGGAATAATATATATATATATATATATATATATATATATATATATATATATATATATATATATATATATATATATATATATATATATATATTTATTTATATTTATATATATATAAAAGTCTTAATGTCTCAAAATTTTACTACTATGCTCACAAGAGTATGTATATTCGTTGTGAGAAAATTTCAGTCAACAGAATCTTATTCAGAAAAATATTATCTTTATTGATGAAAAGTATAACTGAAACACAAGTTAATATAAAATATACCCCAGGGGAATCAAATACCGATGCATTAGCAAAAAACTCATAATCAAGAGTGGTAACCGGAGTTCACCTGTGTATTAATACGCTTTACATGAATTTCGGCGAGAAAGAATGTAAATGCATTTTTGTAAGCTGCACCACTTACGGGAAAAGTAATAAGCCAATGGTATCCGAGCAATTTGGTTTTTCTTGTATGCCTTTTGGGAGCACATTTCCATAAATTATACCTTTCATACTGATAAAATGCTTGTAGTTATATAACATTTCGGCTGTCCTTCGAAGTTTATGTTCTTCAAATTATTGTAATCTGTAAGCCGAAACTGACCTTTAATTATTCTTACATCAGACATTATGTCTCCTCCCACGCCCTAATTTTTTTTGTTTTGCTTTTAGTGTGGGAGGGATCTATTAATGAGAGTTAATATTACTACTCAGAATATATATGTTCTAATTATAAATGATTAGGCCTATAGAGGTATTAAATAGCAATGTTTTAAAAAGGTGACCAATAGAGCATGAATGTAAAACACGTAAATATCTCAAAAGAAAGACTGAATTCAAGTTAATTCCCTCGTTCACCATTATTCAGTTTTTTTCGCTCACCCCTGAGAACACGTGGTCTTGTGGGAATGCACATACCGCCAACTGAGAGTCGCTGCATTAATCAATTAAATAATTAAACAGAGGCGGAAACACTTTTTTTTTCTTGCACGTATAAGTAGATACTCAAAGTGTTTCAAATTTGTATTTACGAATTTACTGCAACGAATGTGCAGTTTTAAAATCGCTTGAGTCCTGTCATATTCTCGCGCGTATTAAGAGCAAGTGTTGTCAGTTCAGTAGCTGGAACGTAAGTTAAAAACTTAGATCAGAGATGGCGTATTTTCTTTATGCTTCAGGTTATTTTGTAGAAATTCCCCGAAACTTGACAAAATTGATAACGGGATAAATTAGTAGTATATTGTATTTAGTTCAAATATTTCGACGTCAAACTTAACAATTTTTTTTAATTAGCACAGAGGCATCATGGTATAATGCACCGTCAATTAAAGCATCATTGACCCCCCTTTTTTTTTGGTTTTTGTATAGTTCTCTTACAAAACCAGTCAGCGCTCTATTTTTTCGTAGTTATTGTAGTCAATTCGCAAGGTTATAATTCCATGTTTTCTGACAGCAAAATGGACGCTTTAGCAATATCATGACTCTTTGCTGTTAGACTGCTGTCCGAGCGACTGATCAATATAGGCGTCAACGTATTTAGTTGGAGTATCTAAGAGGCCTAAACTTGTAAAACGGAAACAAATATCATATCATATTATCTCTCTCTCTCTCTCTCTCTCTCTCTCTCTCTCTATATATATATATATATATATATATATATATATATATATATATATATATATATATATATATATATATATATATATATCGTCGGTGTTCTGTTAAAGGGCGAATACCCATAAAGATTTACATACATATTCGCCCTTTTTACAGAACACTGGCAATATCTCTCTCTCTCTCTCTCTCTCTCTATATATATATATATATATATATATATATATATATATATATATATATATATATATAATATATATATATATATATATATATATATATATACAGAGTGTCCACAATTAAAGTCCCACTTTCAAAAGGCTGCAACAAAAGAACCACTGGTCAGAATGACTTCAAATTTGAACTGAATATACTGGAAGAAGGGGGAAACGATTTGGCATAATAAAAAAAATGTTCCAAAATGTATCAATAGATGGCGCTGTAACATTTTGGAACTATTTTTTTTATTATTATTATGCCAAATCGTTTCCCACTTCTTCCAGTATATTCAGTTAAAATTTGAAGCCATTCTGACCAGTGGTTCTTCTTTTGCAGTCTTTTGTAAGTGGGACTTTAATTATGGACACCCTGTATATATATATGTATATATATATATATATATATATATATATATATATATATATATATATATATATATATGCATACATACACAGAGAAGAGTGTGTGAAACTTTTCTATGGCGGCCAATAATGGTTCCGAAAAAATGTGGCCGTTCTGAGGGGTGGTCGTGGAAAAGAGGTTTCATTCATAACATGGGCTGTATGGAGTCTCGAATTGGTTCTAAACAAAATATGGCCATTTAGAGGGATGGCCGGCTAGAGAAGTTTCGCTGTATATATATATATATATATATATATATATATATATATATATATATATATATATATATATATATATATATATATATATATGTGTGTGTGTGTGTGTGTGTGTTCGTTCAGTAGGATATTTCCTTCCCCTTCGCCATTTTGAAGAAGTGCTTAAATTAGAGGAAATGGAAACAATCTAATTACTTTGTCAGTTTTTACAATATTTGGTCATAAAATCATGCATATTGACTGAGTGACATAGGACTGCTTTCCGGGTAATTTATTTTCATTTTTCCAGTTATTTCGGATCTATATAACCTGAAGTGCGGCAATATTTTTCTTACTCTACGAGTGAAATATTATTAAGTACTTATTTCATATTTAGGGAAGCATAAATCGAAAGAGGGGAAAACACGAGTTACAAAATTACAGACTAACAGTTAGTTGCACTCAATTGAACATTCTTTCCCTAACCGGTTATTAGATTGAAAGCTAACGGGTAGCATTGTATAATATTTTGATTCAGTTTTCTAGTAAGTTAATAATATTTATGAAAACTTTTAATAACTTTTTGAAGTTTTAATAATTTTATTATTTTTTTAAACTTTTTGAATGTTTTAAGTAAATGAGTATTTTGCATACCGGGATAAGCAAACTTAGGCCCGTATGCAGAACAAACGCTGGAGCTTTGTGTGTCTCGCTTCGCAAACGGGGGGTTGTTGCGAAAGTAGGGGGTGAGCACTCTTTTTAGCTATGCTGATCAAACAATTTGCGCTTCCGCAAATGATGACGTCAAGATGTGTAAGGAAACCTTATATGGTCAAGCCACGCCCTTTTTCTCCTCCCTTTTGCGGGAGCTGGGGTCCCTCATGAACCCTAACCTGCGGGGGGGATTCGACGGTCAATTTAGCGAAACCGTCCGACTGAACTGCCTCAAACACGGCATTTTAATTGCTTCCTTGCGTTGGGGTTCAAGAAAAAGTATACAGTATTGGAAAAAACCCGCGCTTTGACTTCGATCAACGTGGCTGTTTCTTTTACATTTTGTAGATAAAATTGTCACATCAAATTTTTCATTAGAGGAGATCGAGAAAAAAGTGCAGTGAAGGCATCACTGATGAGTCATTCTATTCATCTGCATTGGTAAGTAATTTCAGTTGTATTTGAAAAGAAAAAAATGTAATTTGACTTTAGCAATATCCTAATATTTTATTATTATTTTTTTACTTGTAGGCTGTTTTAAAACAGAAAAAAATGGATGGTAAGTAAACTATTAATTTTGTATTTAATTACCTGTTTTTTAGAATTTCTTTTAATCATTTTCAATGCTATTTATAATATATCATATTTTTACATTGCAAGATATTTATCATAAATAAATTTAATTAAAGCAAAATTTTAAAATGTCCTAATGCTTATTTAAGGACAATTAAGTACTAAAAATGTTCTGTTAGACTTTTCTGGCATTTGTGTACAAGAATATCATATTTCTATTTTTGTTTATAAATCTTATTATAAATTTTTAAAAATGCTGTTAGTTAATCATTAAACAAAGATCAAATATTTTGTTGCAGGAGGCTTTGTTACCAGGTAAAGATCACCGCATTATTAATATTTGAGGGTGGGGATTGAGACCATGACATTGTACACTTAAATAGCAAATATAAATTTAATAATTGTGCTTCAAAAGATTACTGCCAATGCTCAGTCATATATCAGAATTATGTTTAGCTTTGTGATTGTTAAATGCAACTATGTATTTAATAATCATAAAGCTAAGAAAAATCCCAGAGAAAAAAATAGCTATTGTAACTAACAAAATGAATGTTTGTTTCATAATGCTTTTGGAAAATTTGAATATTTTAAATAAATTTAAAGTAAAATTATTTGCTATTTATACTAATTAATTCCCCCCCTCCCCCAGAAAGTTGTTGTTATTCAAAGTGAATTACAATACCTAAGATTGTAACTACCACTAAAACAGCAGAAACAAAGTCTTGACATATTGCTCAATCATCAAGTAAGTTATTTGGATTTTGATAAATTTAAATCAAATTTTTGTAACAAGTTTTAAAATATAAATTTCAGACTGAAATTGTTGGAGATAATTAAAATTTTTTTAGTACCATACTTTATAGAAATTAAACAATTGTATGTTTTACGTAACATACATAGTTTTATGTAAATGCCTGCATAGAACTCTTCTTCATAATTATTTGCAGTTTTACTATATAATCTGTGACAATAACTTCTATGAAATAACATATGTTGATTTTTATGTATGACATAATAGCTCTGTTCCATGTGCTATCTCATTTACTATGTATTTTTTATTATTTTCTAGACAGTTCAACAGTACGTGGCAGGAAGCATCTAGCATTAAAAAGAAAAAGAGAAGCAGCAAATTTGAAGCTGAGGCTCTTCAAACCCAAAAAACTATGGTGCAAGAAATCGAAACAACATCCCGGCAAGGAATTCTGCTAAAAATTAATCAAAATTTAGAAACATTAATTAAAATAATGGAAGACAAAAATAGTTGTTAGTCAGAAATAAAAAGCTTTTAGAGCTCATAAATGCTGAAGATGTTGTAGAAAAAATGTAATAAACACATAAATTCATGTTTGCACAGTCTAAATTTTTGTAATAAAAACTTCATCTTCCATCTCAAGTGGATTATCCGTATCTTGTAATATCCATTCCCTGCTTAAAGAAAGGGATAACATCCTTCTCCTTCGCAAAGCGAATGACTATTCCGGCTTTGCGAGAGAAAAGACGAGTCTTACGAGAGCTCCCTACTAGCCGCAAGTTTTGATCACGTGACGTTCGTATTTACGAGAGAAAAAGGTCTCGCTGTTTGATCTGCATCGCGATTGCGACCCCTCTGCGGAAGGGAGGGGCTTTGCGAGAGCTTTGCTCTCGTAAGTGTTTGATCGGCATACGGGCCCTAACATGTGTAACTTTTAAACCTGGCATTCATCTATGAGTATTTTCCTTACAAAATATTGTGCTTTACTTAAGTAGCAAAACATCATTTCACTATTACAAATATTTTGCCATTACTGTTTACACTTTCTGAATTTCAACCGAAAGTATTCATTTCTTTCAAGAGAAATCTTCATATTCAACCTGGTAATATCGTTGGATAAAACTCTCTCCGCTTGTCTTTGAAGTTTACTCTAATAGGAGAGAACTTAATGGGCAAACGGTTTCAGTAACATTACAGCGATAGACGATTAATTGATGAAATTCAATTTAATGTGTTTGAATTTAAACTATATGCTAAGCAGCTTGAAGCGAGTATGTTTCAGCTCATATATAATTCATGGCAATTGGTCAAAACAAAAACAGGATAAGAAAATTTTAATCTTTTTTTAGTGACAACATCATCTTGGCAAATTTGACCTCTTACTTTTTTATACACAAGAATGAATTGCTATTTCATACTAGAATTAATCACTTATAATGCGTATTTATTTCTTTAAATTATATATTAATTTAAATAACAGTTACTATATAATTTATATTTTAAAATAAGACATTCATATATTCAACAACAAAATTGATGAAAAATAAAATTTTGGAAAAAAAATTATGCATGTTGAGATTTCTAAATCTGATGCGACTATTAGTTTTTATAATATTAGATGAAATACTTTTATATCTTCTCCAACTGATTTTACTATCGTTTCAGCCTTTGATTTTCGTTTTGTATGCTGCTCATTCTTATATTTCGCGGTATCCTAAAGTGACGAGGAACAGTTAAAAGCTATATCTTACAGACCCAAGAAGCACGTGTACGTCGGGCCACTCTACTGCTGACGTTTAACCGACGTCGGTGGGTCGGTCAAACGTCGGCGTCGGAATCCAATTTGAAACCGACTAGAGGCCAACGGTTGTTTTCCTACTCTATACCGACGTCAGTTAGCCGCATCGAATTTCGCCGTCAAAGGTACTATAATAATTATTTAATTTAGGACTCGTGTTGTTGTTAAACTCGTATTTTTACACGTAAATGAAGACAATTTAGGTGTTAAATCTATGGATCAATCCATCAAATTCCTAAAGTAAATAATTATTATAGTACCTATGAAGACGAAATTCGACGCGGCCAACTGACGTCGGTATAGGGTCGGAAAAAAACCGTTGGCTTCCAGCCGGTTTCAAATCGGGTTTCGACGCCGACGTTTGACCGACCAACCGACGTCGGTCAAACGTCAGCAGTAGGATCGCCCGACGTACACGTGCTTCTTGGGTCTGTAAGATATTAGCTTTTTACCGCTTTTAACGATACGAGCTTACTGGGTACCGTCCAGCAATGTGTTAAGGCTCGAGTGTAAACCCTATTGGATTCTCTCATTGGATTCGGTGTCGACCTATGGAGAAAAAGTGTCTACTATTTACAGCTACGTAAATGCTAATAACTCAATAAAAATGGTATTTTGAGATAGCCTGGACTTTTCTGCACCTTGCAACAGGAT
Organism: Dolomedes plantarius; assembly: GCA_907164885.2. Taxonomy (NCBI): domain Eukaryota; kingdom Metazoa; phylum Arthropoda; class Arachnida; order Araneae; family Dolomedidae; genus Dolomedes; species Dolomedes plantarius. The sequence continues at coordinate 122,764,561 of OU015496.1, forward strand.
TCATTTCATAAATTTCATTCACCAAAGGAATTAATGAGCGTTTAAAACACACTATACCAGATTTTTCCCCTCGAATAATGTAAATTAAAAAAATATATATTTGCATTCAAGTAGTCTCTTCTAACGAAACTACCACGGGTAATTTACGTAGGATTACTTATCGTTGCTTACCTCTTTTGCACGTATATATGTATCTATATATATGTACGTATGTATATATATATATATACATATATGTATGTCAAAATTTTGACACATCTTGGTACTTTTCTGTTTAATTTGTCAAGTTATAGACTGGGTTTGGCACGCTGCCAAAACTATAACTAGCGAGGACGGACGGACGGATGGATGGTTTTAGCGTCTGAAATTTTCCTTTCCGGTGGACCGTTATGGAGGAACGTAATCCTACGCTAAAAACTTTAAATCCAAGTCTGCAATCCTTGAACACATTTTCTCCATAGGTGAAAATTGAGGTGAGCGAATCCGATAGAGTTGGTAGACATCAGCCTTAAGAAACACAACTTATTTTTTGAAGAAATATTCACGTGATGATCAAGAAAATGATAACTTTCTATTGCGTTACTAAGTAAAAGATTTCAAGGAAGAATGATTAATAATCTGTAAAATGATCTGTAAAAAGTGAAACGTTTCTTCGTTATCTCTTCAAAGACAGAGCTACAAAGTACCATTAAACAAACGACAGAAAGAGAAAAAAAAAAGAGGAAAAAATTTAAATGAAAAGCCAAACGGGCCACACCTGACTCCTTTTACTTGGCGGCATTTCCTCCTTCTCGTGCCATCGTTTACCGCTGCATGAGATTAGTTTCACGCTCCCGTTTCCTCATATCACCGCCATCAATGAAATATGTAATTAATCACTCACAATAGCTCATCTCTCAAAAATACACCCGAAAATAGTTCCTCACTCTAAATACTGTAATTTAATCCGAGAAGTACAAACAAACCATTCTCCCACTACATATTTTCCTCTAATTTTTCCATTATCACCACGTGTTCTCTCCTCGTAAACGTTTTGTAAGAAACGTAACGGGGAAGCAGAGAGCTATAGTCTGATGTCGTCCATTGTATATGGATTCCAATCTCACGGGCCCGAAAAAGAAAAAAAATAATTAATAAAGAAGAATAACGAACAGCGATGGAAAGAAATGAAATGAAATGAGAAAGAGAGAGAGAGAGAGAGAAATTAAAAAAAAATGGACCACTGAGGCTTGAAGTGGGCGTCGAGATTTTCTCACTCTCTCACAGGAGAGAAGGAAGAAAATGCAGAGTGATAACAGATATATATAAAAAAAAGAAAAAGTTTTCTAATTGCGATTTCCTGGAACACTGGGCGAGAAAACCAACCCGCAGAACTGGATAGAATAGGGAATCGCGGAATGGGCCGATAAAAAGGAGTTTTTTCGATCGGATAAAAGTCAGTAACCTTCACAGATGCGATATGATCACTCCATCAATATGTAATCGGACTCCCGAAGTGGATTGCTGGATAATCTTGGAATGCAAGAAATATGAGCGTAAAATGTCATTGAAAGAGTTTAATTTTCATACGGCATCCTAAAAATTTAGCAATATACGATTTCGTTTTTAACTAAGAGCGTCCTTTATGTGTTTTTTCTCAGGTGTGCCAAGTTTTTCGAATTCCTTGCGTATGCTTGAGTAGAAAATTAATTTACATAACGTCAGATATATGATCTTGAGCTAAGCTAAAATTTCATTTAAATATTTTCCTCGGATGGAGAAAAATAGTAATTTCACTCTGAGCTTCAGCGAAGGTAACAAGCAGTGTTTAAGGTTGCTGTGTACTAACTGTAAGGACTTTGCCTGAAATGAGACTGAAAGTCTTTTTACATTAACCAACACATTTATTAGTCTTCTTGGCTAAATAAAGCAACTGTACACTGTACAAAATAATATTAAATTTACAAAAACATTAGGGTTCGCGATGTCATCATGAGTTGGCTTAATTCTCCGTTCTGGCGAGGCACGCTTTCGTTCTAGGGACCTTCCAACAAGATCACTTATTACCTCAGAAAATAACGAACAATTGACAGCCCACTGCTATGCCCGTTGAGTATATCTCGCATTCTTAACTTGTGAGGAGGCTGTAGGTTGCGCCCCTTTAGTTATAGCTTGCCGCTTCCACGTGTCTCGTAGGCTCCGGCTACTCTGCACTAGGCTTTGTCATCGGGACTTCATTGTCAACGAGAGGAGGACTTTTTAAAAGGATAGTCCTTCCCAGAAGTAATCAGAAGAGTCTCTGCACCTAATCTATTGTGGCACTAAACGGTAAGGTCACCTTTTGGCACTTATGAAGCAGTTTCGTTTACAAAGGGGTATCCGCTACCTTGGAAATCCACGGGAAGAATGTCGAAGTGATTGCATAACATTACTGGATTCGCTCACCTCAACCTATGCTTCGGTTTGGAGCGCTACAGTCACCTTTTTGCTACACGAAGGCTAATTAGACCGGGACCTACAGTTTAAAGCCGATTCCGAACGGCTACAAACATCCATGCCGACAGTGGTCTCGAACCCACAGGATCTGAACCGAATGACAGCGCCCTAGCCATTCGGCCATCGTGGACCTACGGAGGAAATGTGTCCAAAGATTTCAGAATTGGGGTTAAAGATTTTTAAAAAAAATCATACTCCGTAATAGAGAAAGAAATTTTATACCTTGGGGCATTTTTCGTTTTTTTTGAAAATGTGAATAATATTTTTTAAATTTAAATTATTCGAGAAAAAAAAATCTGGTATAGTGTGTTTAAAACGCTCATAAATTCCTTTGGTGGTCGAAATTTATAAAATGAATCCTGTTTCAAGGTGCAAAAAAGTTCAGGCTATCTCAAAATATCATTTTTATTGAATTATTAGCATTTATGTAGCTTTAATTAGTAGACACGTTTTCTCAATAGGTTAACATTGAAGTGAACGAATACAATAGAGTTAATACACAGCAGCCTTAACTGACGCTAAATGTTGGTACATTTGAAAAGTATGTCGAATGAGATTCATAACTTCTGACGTTATGACTACTGTAGTTATTGTGTAGACGAAATTAAAGATGAAACAAAAGAATCAAAGGTCAGAAGGTAAGAAGAGGACGAATGCAATCTAGCAGCGCAAAGGAACCTTATTATAGCTATGCACTTGCTTCTCTTAAAAGTGTAAAATGTGCTTAATTAAAAATAATTTGATTGAGAATTTTAAAAAAGGGCTCCAATAAAACAGAACAATGTCACTTCACTTCGCACATTAGGAAATGTTGGTTGTGGTAATAGGTCAGACTAGATAGGTTTGAGCAACAATACTTCGGCAACCTTCCAATAATTTAATTGCCAATTTTATTGAAAATTCAGTTCGGGATCAGTTGTAATTTGTGAGAATTAACCTTTAGCTTACGGGGTCCATTTTTCCGATTCCCTCTTTAGAACGAGAAATTTCATACCCCCTGTGTAAGTATGGGTTATATATATATATATATATATATATATATATATATATATATTCATTCTTGGACCCATATTCTTGGGATGCATGCTATCCTACCCCGTAAGGGAAATGTTAACAAATTTTATGATTTGTTTGCCAAGTTCGCATTTTCGAGAAACTTTAGTTATCAAAAAATTTCCCATACCTGCCAAATTTCTAATTAGTCTTGTAAATTATGCATGTACTTACAATTGTCTACATCAATTATTACGTCAAAAAATAGGTGAAGGTGGGTACTTGATAGTAGCCGCTGGCCTAAACTTCGACCTCTTTTGGGAGATTCCCAGAAACACATAGCCGTGAACAGATCAGAAGCAACGTCATTTCACTGATGAATCTGTCACATAATTTCAGGATGGCAGAAATTATTTCCGGTATGACACTACAGTGATATTAATTGGATCTCATCTTCACTGTGGTATGAAGCATACATATGCTAAGATGTCAAATATTGCAAGATTCGAACCCTTGCAGTAAACTCTCTTCGCTGTGCTCTTTGAGTCCTTATATAGAAGATTTATATATATATATATATGTGTGTGTGTGTGTGTGTGTGTGTATGAAACAGTTGGAAAAACAGATACTGGAACAGCTGTAAAAGAATTCTTGGGACGCAGTAAACAGGTGAATGAATTAAAATAGTTTTATTTGTCGTTCATATGGAGTTCCCCATAGGGAGGGAGCTAGACCGTGTGACATATTATATGTACAAACACTATCAGAAAAAGACCCGGCTTTCAGCCGTGTTCACAATTTTATATCATGAAAGTACAGAAGAGGTGGTGCAACGGAAAATCCCTATGACGCTATGTTATGTCATTGACTAGGGCGTATCCGATGATTCTTATCGGTTCAGTCTCTCTAGACAAGGGTTAAACCAAGTCTGCAAGGATATTTCTCAGTCTACAGGGGAACGAAGGGATTAGTACTGCAATCTTTATCTTTAGAAATTGAATAAATTATGTCTTACAGGAATATGGAGAAGTCAGATTATTAATATAAAAATTATTTTTATATTACATATATATATATATATATATATGTATATATATATATGTATACATATATGTATATATATGTATGTATATGTATGTATGTATATGTATATATATATATATATATATATATATATATATATATATATATATATATATATATATATATATATTTTTTTTTTTTTTTTTTGGGGGGGGGGCGCATATGTACGATTAACACGTTGTACCTGTCACTCGTGATAACCCTAACATGTAATATAACAAATCATTATATTAGAAATTCTCTGCCGTAAACGAATGCGGCAATTCATTTGTTTAGAATCCAAAATGTTAACAAGCTCCAGATGCTAAACTTATGAACGGATGTGGGATAAATGCAATATTAGATTCATAGCGGTGTCATATTCCAGCAGACAAATGAGCTTCAGCGGAAAATGATAACATTAGACTGAACACTCGACGTTTTAATTACATTAAGCTTTTCTCAAAACGTAATCACAGAGGGCGTTGTATTCAATCTTTTACCTCCACATTAGCGAGTTGCGAAACAGGATCCAATCAGGAAAATTGATACGGTGTGTTTTCGTTCTTTTTTTATTTGTTTAACTCCCGAGCTCGTTTGGCATATCAAAAATCTCTTTGACTCATGATGAAGGGGTAAACAATGATAAGGCATCGTGGGACTGCTTAGCTACTTAGTGTTTGAAGATTGAAGATATATAAACAAAAAAATAAATAAACTGCCGTGTATATTTTTACTTGGTTCAGCGTGAGCTTCTTTATTTACATTAATGCAGAATTTAAAAAAATGTAAAACGCATTTATTGATTTAATTTTTAGTTTCTCGTTTTTTTGTTTGTTTTATTTCGGAGTCATAAATAATGCTGAAAACAAAATGAAAGTATGGAAGTTTCAGGAAATGGACACAGATTCCAAATCTGTCTCTATCAGCTACTAATCGTCTTCGTGTTTCGATGCCTGACTTAAAATACGGTGCAACTTCGCTATGACGGCCAGAGTGGTTTCGAAACAAAGTGGCCATCTTGAGGGGTGGCTGTCGAAAGGAGGTATCTCCCATAACATTTGCTCTATGGAGTCTTTAATAGGTTCTTAAGAAAATATGGCCGTTTAGAGAAGTTATCCGTACACCAAACTAAACCCGTTACTTTAGGTGCATAGCTATTTCCCAAGATCTGATAGCTTTGCCACCCTAGGACAAAACTGGTTACTTTAAATACAGATCTTAGATCTAAAGAGCATTTTTAGCCATTCCACAGAAGGAAAAAAAAGTAGCATTGTTTTTGAAAAGGTTTGTTTCTGATAGGATTACAGAATTATCGCCTTTGCTTTCTGTAATTAACTGTTGATAGTCTAAGAGGTGAACGCCTTGAGAACGCCGCTATCTAGTCTATTAAGAGATTACGTTCTCAAAAGCCGATTTAATGACAGGGCTATCTCACTGATAGATTGAGCAGATTAAGAAAGCCGCAACAAATAAGCTAAACACAGAAAGCTGTTGGTGATCGATTTTAACGTGTTCCACATTGATAAAGTTCTAATTAGCAATGTAAGCTGTTTTTGTTTTAAATAGATAGGTTAGTATTCAATTGTGTCAAGTCTACTCCTAAGTACTCTTAATCTTGTATGTCGCCAAACTGTCTCTTTTCCATCCTGTTTGTGTAGATTCCTTCACAGGATCAGAGTTTATAGATTTCAGAATTTGTATTCATGTTGCATCTAGTATTTAAGTATGACATCGAATAATGAACGATTTAGGAAATTAATTTTGGAAACTGAACGATAGGAAATTATAGAAAATAATTACTTTGTTCCATGATGGTACTTTGAATTACATTTTAGAGAGTTCAAATACGGGAGTAACGTTTACACAATTCCGATCGTTATTGTATAAGAAATTTATTTATTGTATTAAATAACATCTTTAAAGGGAATAATTATATTTAAGTTGTTAATACGGGTAGTAGACAAAAAAGAAAAAAATGAAAGTACTAAGTTATCGGTGCTAATATGGGTCACGTTGCCCGTATTAACAATGTAATGTCTATGATGAACATGGTGTCGTCTCTGACTTGGTTATATCAGTTGCAAGTCTTAAACTCCACTGAATCCATCCATTTATGAGAATATTTTAGAGCTGGCACTCAGACAATGTTTATCAATTCCTAGGTCCTTTTGCGAAACGATGCAGTTTCTCTGAAAGAGGGGTTTAAAATTCCTCCTGCTTAGCTGCAAACACTTGAAGACTACCCTTCTCGATGAATACAGTCTGTGGTACTCCATTTCCACGGCGGACTAACGCCAAATTAATGAAAAGGGGAGAGCTTTTCCATGCTCAAGTATATTTCACTGTTCAATTATAAAATGCACATAAAACTTTTCGAAGTTTACAGATAATGATTTTAAAGTATCTGCGATAAACATTTCTGAGAGGCTTCATAGGCACTAGATATTTCAGAATTTTTCTTTTCAAATAAAAGGTATTAAAGTTTCAATTATTTAATTATTTTTATTAAAACGCTAAATAAAATTATTGCTGCATTCCCTTATAAAGAATGCAACAGAAATATTAATTGATAAAATTATAAAATAGTCTTAGAGCAGTTATATTTGAATGTGAGAGGTTACACCACAAATATGGGGTGACTTTAACATATCATAATTTTAAGTATAAGGAAGACAAGTTGTTGTTGTTACATATGGCAATTGTTTTTGGAACTTAATCCATACAATTTGGGTGACTTTAACAGATCATAATTTTAAATATAAGGAAGAGAAGTTGTTGTTGTTGTTGTTGTTACATATGGCAATTGTTTCTGAAACTTAATCCATACAATTTATACATTGCGAGATTGCTGGCCATTCATTTCAGGGGGCAGCGTATTGGTGGCCAGCATTACCCCCTACAAGCTGGTCCCGTAATTTAGAACCGAATCAAGTGACGAGACCGGAGCACTTGACCCCCCATGTCCAGAGGTAAATTTGAGAACTTGGAGGACATTGCAGCCATGACAGATTTTACGTGCACCAGCCGCCTTTAGTGTACACGATGGTGGATTTGCATTACGGGCATCGAACTAGAGACATTCAGATCACTGGTCTGCTGCGCTTGTCAACTGGGCCATTGCGCCCTAAGGAAGCCCTAAGGCGCCCTGGTCTTTCACAGGATTTCACATATTCAAAAACTATTTCAAAGGTAAAAAATCTGACAAACGTTGTTGCTATCAGCATTGTCAAACACTTCGAACCATCTAAGTTTAGAAATTCAGTTGACCTTATTAAGTAGCTAACGATTGAATGAACCAAAATACATTGTTCAAAACTTCTGCAAGCGTCTAAGAATGCGTAGTAAAAAAGCCGAATCTTAAACCTTCTCAAAATCCTGGGCATTCCCTTTTGTCAAAAAAATGTTATCTGACATTGATATTCATGGATTCAATGATTTTTTTTTTTTTAAATTTGACCATTTCGCATGCGTATACATTTATGAGGGGAGCAGATAAGTTTAACCTACTTTTCAAAAGGAAGAAAGCAAAAAAAGTTTAATGGAAGAAAACGAAAAGCGTTTTTTTTTACAGCGAAGAGCAGGAAAATCGAATAAATGACATAAAAATCGATTCCCGTTTCATAAAAAGAATACTTCAGTCGGCAAAAGAATTTCTCCCGATCTTTTCTTAAGACATACATTTTCTTTCTGTTTAAATTTCTGGCAGTGTGCAGTCATGGAGAATTCTACATTTTTAATACTAACAGACATTTTTAAGTGCGCCACGTCATTTTTATCCAGTTAAAAATATTTATTTATGCAATAATTATGTGATTAGATATTAGCTCTTGATTAGGCAACACGCTGTTTTTAAAAGGATTAACCCTTACGTCGGCTCATCTGTCTTTATACTGTTCCCCAGCTCATCGGTCTCACAGACCGCCACGCTATAAAATTAGGATATTTTCCTATTTTTATAAGTTTTTCGCAGTTATAAATCATTAATGCAAAACTACTGCCACCTCTCATTCTTGAAATGGTAATAATTCGTAAATCATGCCGACCACTGCGAATGCATAAACGGCAAGGTTTTGTATATAAATCACATTAACTAAACAAAACAACTTAAGTTCTAAAATAACATAATTCCTGCCTAGCCATATCCATGGCAATAGACTCTGTACTTGAAGGTCTAAAACAAATTAAATTTTCGAGCTGGCCGTTCCCGGTTCCAGTCGATTTTTTCCTTTCTGTATTTATTTCTGATTACAAGCAAAGTTAATTACTATACATTTCTTCTTCTTTTTCTTTTCTTTTTAATTTCTATGTGTAACAGTAGACAAGTAGTATTACAACTCATACTACTAAAAAATACATCATGTAAAATCAATATCACAGACAATACATTAATAAATTCAATCGGCACCTGTTTTGTAGACACTACCAACTTACATAATAATAACTAACTGTGTGTAATCTTAGCATACCTTTAAATTATATTTAGTTATCCTACATTATATATATATATATATATTCTTTACTGATTTTATTATTATTCTTTCAATTATTTTATAATTATTCTTTTATTTATTTTTTATCATTATTTATTTTATTGCTAATTAATTACTTATTCATTTTTTCTTTTTAATTTTACTTCAACCTTCTTTTTCATCTCATAACCCAAGTTGCCCTGAGTCAGGCCCGAACTCACTACCTTCTACGCTGAAGCCCAGAGCCTTAGCTCTGAGTCACTGATCTACACTGGTGATCTTTCTAATTCCCTTCAGTTACTTTCTCTCTCCAACCTTATTATGCAAAACACTAATATTATTTAATCATTCTTTAATCTAATTGTTTCCCTCTAAATGCGCATTTATTTTCTTCTCTTCTAATTTTTTTTCTTGAAAAGGGCAAATAAAAAATAGATTATTCAACAAAAATTTCAGAATCCGATTTTCTTCAATCTGATAGCGCGAGAGGGACAAAATGTCTGGTTCGTTGTGAAACAGGAGGAATTCTTCCAGCCATGCTAGCTACAACAATAAAACAAAGATCTTAAAAGATTCTAAATATATCCTATTTTGCAAATTTATGTGTTCTATTTCACGTTTCATGAAAACTTAATTTTTCTACAAAGACAGCTAAACCTACATGGTAAGCATCGAGGAATTATCGACTCCGATAGAACGCCATACAAGCGTTGCTTAAAGCAGTATTAACGGATAAATAAAATAACAATACTTTTCGATATACAGCGGTGCCAGGTCTCTTCTAGCGGGAGGTGGACTATAGTAAGTACCACAGGAATAACTGTAGGATTCAATACTTTACAGCAGTGGTTCCCTACTGGTGGTACGCGAGAGCGTATGAGATGGTTCTGACAAATGTTACTTATTATTCAAGGGGGAAAATTGTCATTGAGTGCTGTTAATCCTTCTTATTTGGGAAATTTATTATGAATGTAAAAAGTGAGGGGTCAATCTAGTGCATGGGGTCGGCAACTTTTTTTACTAGGAGGGCATATTTCAGAAATGCGGGAATTCGGCGGGCATCGCTGGATGAAGAGGAGGAGGGGTGGGGGTTAATATTTAAACATGAAAATATTAATATGACATAAAATTTCATACATAAATGCAAATATTAATTTAAATAAAACAATCTAAAAATTGATAATTAATGCGATATTGAACATTGCAAATCTGCTGCCAACTCGTTGTAATGTGGCACATAAGTTGAATTCCCAGTTCTCAGGCGTTGGTCCAAATGAGTGCCAGAAGGCTTGATTCGTACTTTTGTTTTAAGTATTTCATACTGTAATACAGATTCACAAGCCTGTGTCGACACGCAAAGAGAATACAATTTCAGAGCACATTTTGTCAACAATGGAAAGCTATTCATTCACTAAATTCCAGAATTTTTCTTCGCTATGATGTGATTTTAACTCATTGTTATTTCTTATATTTATAATTTCCAATTCTAAGTCCTCCGTATTGGAAATATCAATATATGTTGCGATTTTATGAGTCACATCCTTCTCCGTATGAGAGAAAAAATTACTAAAAAACGTCAAGAATTCCTCCAATTCGTAGAATTCTTCAAATCTGGAATTGAATTTTTCCAATGAGGAATGAAAATGTTTAGCAAACTAATAGGTTGTAGCATTTCCATCACAATAATTTTCTGTCACCATTTTTAAATTTGGGAAATGTGGTAAATTATTTTTCTCCATATGCGATTTCGACATCGCCAATTAAGCTTTAAATGCATTTATCGTACTTAACATAAGAGCAAGGAGCGATGCTATCGGGAGATCAGGTTGGTCAATTTTTGATTTTTACGGTTTTACGATTTTTAATTTTTTTTTTACTAAAATTATTCATCACAACTAAAAAAGGTTGTTGTTTAAATATCTGAAATTTTTCTATATTTGAGCGACGTGCACTTTAAAATCGTCTCGCGGGCACCGCGTTGCCGACCCCTGATATAGTGCTTTTAAACTAAAATTTCAAAAAGTGGACTTGACCGATTTAGCTTGTGAATGGCTCATTTGTCCATGGCAAATTCAAGCCACCGTTGGATGTTAAGTCTGCTATGTACTAACCCTACTGGATTCGCTGACCTCAGTGTTGATATATGGAGAAAATTTGTCCAAGTACTGCTGACTTCGCTTTAAAGATTTTTTTAAATTGTACTCCGTTAATACAAAAAAGAAATTTTTCACCTTGGAGTATTTTTCTTTTTTTAAAAATGCAGATAATATTTTAAAATTTAAATTATTCGAGGAAAATATCTGGTAGAGTGTGTTTTAAACGCTCAAAATTTCCTTTGGTGGACGACATTTATAAAATGAATCCTGTTGCAAGGTACAGAAAAGTTCAGGCTATCTGAAAATGCCTCTTGTTTGGTTATCAGCATTTATGTAGGTGTAAATAGTCGACAAAATTTCCCCATAGGTTAACATTGAGGTGAGATAATCCAGTAGGGTTAGTACACAGAAGCCTTAAGGAGTTTCGGCCATGTCTGCTTTAAAAAAAATAAGTCATCCACGATCCAAAGTCAGGAAATAGCGCCCCTTCCGACGTACAAAAGACATGGCGGTCGGAATTCATGTCAACATCTGAATGAAAGGACGTTATAAACGAGGAAGCGTGTTCGATTACGAGAAATTCTTGAATAAAGCGTCCAAAATATGCAAAGCGGTTTGCGTGACCAGATGTCATATCCAGGGCCTTAATTGGAGCGGACATTCCCGGTGATTTGCGCCGTCAAGTTCAAGGAACAAGATTACGAGAACGTGTCGCGCTTGGTGAAATGGGGAAACGCAAGGAAACGTCCTGAATGTAAATTGATTTTCAATGTATTTTACAATGAAGTATTGGCTAAGAATACAATCGTCGAAGCCTCTTAAAGTACATTTCTACCTAATAATTATTTTAAGGTGACAATGGATTTTCAAAACTACTGGATTTTTCTGAACATAAGACGTACCATTTTACATAAAAAAAATCGAATTAAAATTGGAGTGCATCTTATGGTCCACAGATAACATTAAAATAAAATGAAAAATATATTACATATATATATATATATATATATATATATATATATATATATATATATATATATATATATATTATTTATTATAATTATTAAATATATTTTTTATCTTCATTAAGAAGGAAATTGAAAATATCGTTATATACCTATAAAAATACAAAATATTCTTTTTTTAAAATCCTCTCATAAATTTGAAGTGAGTCATATCGCCCGGTGCTTCCTATGGTTCGAAAAATAGGTATTTTTTTTAATTTTGGTCTTAACGTAGGATTACGTTCCTCCATAACGATCCTACAGAAAGCAAAATTTCAGATGTCCTGCTTCGCGGGTTATAATTATGGCAGCGCGCAAAATCGGTCTGTATCGCTTAGGCAAACAGTAAACAGTTAAACAGAAAAGTACCAAATTGCGTCAATATTTTGACATATATATATATATATATATATATATATATATATATATATATATATATATATATGTCAATATTTTGACATTTATATATATATATATATATATATATATATATATATATATATATATATATATATATATATATATACACGTAACACATACATACATATATAACCACAAAAGAGGTAAGCAATGATAAGTAATCCTTCATTAATAACCCGCAGTAGTTTTGTTAGACGAGACTACCTGAGTTTTTTTTGTTTAATTATTATGTTTTTGGGTAATATAAAGTCTTTACTATATTTTTTTTCACATCTTTGTTGAAAATATCACATGCAACAGCTTGTTTTTTAATATAGGAATTTCAAAGCAATACATCTCCATAAAATGTTATTGTGAATATAGAATTCAAATACATTTTTTAAAATCTACTCCGCGTACGTACATACATCTTAAAAATCACTCTGTGGAAAGATGCTAGCGATACACTAGTTTCAGGACATCCTAGGAAAAATATCTTCATATCTGCTTCTGTATGGTTTTGAGGATTTTTTCGTTCTCTAGATTTTTTTTCTTGATTTTCTTTTGGTTTCATCATGCATAGCATCTCTGATTTGAGTTTAACTTTACTCGGAATGTCTTGGACTCGGAAGGTCTTGAGATATTACGAAATAAATATTGTTTTTTTTTTAAAATTCTGAATCCGCTCTAGCTATTTTGAAACAATCCAGACAAGTACAGTAAAAAAGTATCTTTAGTACATGCATACAGTAGTTTATTGAGATCGGGTTCTTTGCCTTTAATCAGCTCCTCCACATGATATACCCAGTGACTACACGATAGGTGACATTACTCCACGCGCAGTTTTATTCAACGTTTAACTCAAGCATTGAGTTTACTCATTGTCCTGTCATCGAATTCAATTAAACTTCTTCATTATTAAAGCTAGTTGTCATCCCATCCATGTTGAGCACAGTTTGCATAAACCCAAAACGCATTAGCCTCACACATAAGAGCGACTTTATAAATGCAGTACACACACATACTTTCCATATTCAAACAGTTTAACTCTGCGAGGCATATTTACTTGTGACGAAGTTTATTTCTCTCATTTTTCCGTTAAAATGCATTTAGTTGTAATGTCGTTTATATTAAACTGAATTCACCCAGGAAAAATAACACATATGACATGCTCACATGAGTGGCTTCACAAGTGCTGTAGTAACGATGGCCAAATAGCTGGAGCACTGGTTATTGGATTCTGGGTTCGATCCTCGCGGTTGTCATGGCTGTTTGCAGCCGACCGGAATCATCTTTAAACTGTGGGTTCTAGTTTGTTTAAGGGCCTGTTCACAAAGGAGTCCGTTGCGTTGCGTTAAGGAAAAGATGACGTTGAGACGAAAATAAACCAATCATAGGCGTTAAAAATTTCATAGCTAATCGTTTGGAGGCATATGATTGGTTTATTTTCGTCTCAACGTCATCTTTTCCTTAACGCAACGCAACGGACTCCTATGTGAACAGGCCCTAACTCTCGCTAAGCAAATCTGCACGATATGTATATATATATATATATATATATATATATATATATCGTTCCAAAGTTTTGCTTACTTATTGTAACTGACATCTTTCTCATATTTACTGGGTTTCACGTGCGGTTAGTTGGTGCTTAAGAATGACTCCACAAGCAAATGTAAGAGAAATTAAGCAATATTATAAGTATTAATATTCTACATTATATAATGGGAATGTTTAAAAAAAATCACTTTTTCAGTAGTTAATTTATTCGTATTCTGCTGATTTAAATGTGTCTGATTGTTTCATCACGAGCAGTCAAGAACCCCAATGTAGTATCCCCCCGGGCTTACAAACCTCGCGTTTTATCATGGTTTCGCCTCTTTGATATCGCGTTTAGCTTACGATCCACATTTAACTGAGTTTCATGAGTAGCGATCATTAAACGGCTGCACTCTAGCTGAAAATGTATAATTCAGACTTTTTTTTTCCGCACGATAAAGAAGAAATTACGAAGAAAACGCTCGTTTATGTTTATTACTTGATATCCAAGGCTGTAGGCGATTATAGCATATTTGAACCTCCTTAGTAATTTTCTCAGCCTGATAATCGAATCGAAAAATTATGCGAGCTAGAAACGCAATATTGTCATTAATTTACCAAACTTACATCTTAAAAGTAGCAGTTTCTTTTTCCAAGAATGAGGTTATTTTTTTCTACTTTATTTACCGATAAGTTTTTACATGATATAAAGAACAAATATTTTTGCTCATTATATATATATATATATATATATATATATATATATATACATACAAGGTGCGCCCATAAAGTAACTGGACAATTTTTTATAAATAAGAAAAATATTACTCACCTTCAAATGAATTTATCTCCTCCAAAATAATCGCCAAAGGAGTCTATACAATTTTTCCAACGTTTCTTCAAGTCATCGAAACACTATTTATAGGCGTTGGAACTAACCGTTCGCAAAATACACGTAACATTTGATTTAATATCCGAGACGTTTTCAAATCTCTGACCTTTCCTGGCCATCTTAAACTTCGAAAAAAACTAAAAAATCAGCTGGCGATAAGTTGGGAGAAATATGGTGGATGATTTATCACTGTAATTGAATACTTAGCAAGATATTGTTGTACAGAAATTGCTGTAAGGGGCCTAGCATTATCGTGTAAAAGAAACCATTGCCCAGAATCAAACAATTCCTTCCTAACTCGCCTTATCATGTTTCCTAACCGAAAAAGCACCTCCTCGTAAAAATACTGATTAATTGTTTGATTTTCAGGAACAAATTCGTGGTGGATAAGTCCTTTGTAATCGGAAAATGCAAAATCCATGAAAGGACACAGATTTGAAAACGTCTCGGATATTAAATCAAATGTTACGCGTATTTTGCGAACGGTTAGTTCCAACGCCTATGAACAGTGTTTCGATGACTTGAAGAAACGTTGGAAAAATTCTTTAGACTCCTTTGGCGATTATTTTTAATGAGATAAATTCATTTGATGGTGAGTAATATTTTTCTTATTTATAAAAAATTGTCCAGTTACTTTATGGGCACACCTTGTATATATATGTATACACACATATATACTTTTCAATGTGGCAGGCTCTTGTCTTTGACAGTAGGTACTTCTGACAGTGGTCCATGAAGACCCGCGATTACTCCCTATGACGACACGTAAACGCCCAAGACTTATTCGGGATTTTAAGCCAGGCCTACTGCGTGGCGGCCGCTCAGAACGCTAACCACCATACTATGTAGAGGAATATATATATATATATATATATATATATATATATATATATATATATTTAAATGCTTATAAGATAATATTTCTGCTGCGTTTCTATAAAATTCTCTCGTGTGTATAAAAGAAAATAAATTTTAATTTCGGTACTCTCAGATATGCACTGTAAGAACAAAAAAAACTGTTTGAAGCTAAAAAAATGCTTCTCAGTTCTGATCGCAGTGTAAAAAGTTCGAGAACTTGCTTTTTATAACCAGGACAAAGTGCTTTTGGAAGAGAAAGCTTCTTTTTATAATTTTACAAGAGTAAGTTATTGAGCCTCGTCTTTCTCCAAATACCTTCAGCCTTGTTTGATAAGCCTTTTCAACAAGGTTTCACTTTGGAAAGTAGTCCTAATACACTGTTAATGGATCACGTGTTAGTTTCATAGGCGTTGTTTTCTTTTGGCTAGTCTGTCGTCGCAAAGGTTTAGCGACAGGGAATTCAACGTAAAAAAAAACTACAAAGTTGTGGTTCAGGTACACAAAATTTTACTTTTTGTATTTTGGCGCATTTTACTATCATTTATTCTTCAGGTGTGTTTTAATATGAAGATCATTATACATATAAAATACTCTTTCATATTTATTTTTTTATATATATTTTCAAAATTTAAATTCAATATTTAAAACATGTTATATTTTTATATATCTCTCAAACCATAGACTCCATTTGCATAATTTTATGACTTTTGCACAAAAAAGGCTAAAATAATCTACGGGATTTATAAAGAATTTAATTCATAAAACATTTAATCACATGGAGGAGCAAAATAAAAATCCTCTTTTTTTTTTCAAGGTAACTTTTGCTCCAGGGAATTTTTTGATCAGGATTATTACTCTAAATCAAAAATCCAGATCAGTTTATACTGGAAAAAAAAAACAAATGAATGCCTTGCGAGGAATTATAGAGGCATTCTGTTAAAATGGGAAAACTTAGAAATAGTCATTCCTAGATAAATGGACTTACAGATGTACAGGTAGATATGTGTAGACAGTTAAGTATACAAGTGTTGTAACTAGTAATGTAATCATCGTTGAAATATACGGTGTGATTTTACTCTAAAAGCTCCGTAGTATGATTTAGACCAAGAAGATAAAAACATGCTTTTGGTGAAAATTTTGTATCACGGTAGGCAGAATTCGAAGGATGAAAATGCTCAGTCGTGCTGTTTTATGCTCAAAAGTTGTTCTTAGGAATTATTTATGGGATACTAACATTTAAGGTGGAAGCTGTTTCAGACATTCGAGGAAAAAAAATCGTAACAAGATGCGTTTAAATAATTTTTTTTAACTGTGTCGTTAACTTCCTTAACACTCAAATTACCAAGCCGGCCAAAATGACCGGTTATAACACTGGTAGAAGTATGTATATCCATGGTTAAATCCCTTTCTAATGTAGGATTACGTTCTTCCATAACGGTCCTCCGGAAAGCAAATTTTCAGACGCTAAAATCGTCCGTTGTCGCGAGTTATAATTTTGGCAGCACGCCCAACCCCGTCTGTATCTCATGGGCAAGCAGTAAACAGTTAAACAGAAAAGTACCAAAATGCGTCAAAATTTTGTCTGACTGACACGCACACACACGCACGCACACACACACACACACACACATATATATATATATATATATATATATATATATATATATATATATATATATATATATATATATATATAAACATACATACTTACATACATACATACATATATATATATATATATATATATATATATATATATATATATATATATATATATATATATATATAGATACATATATACACAACACATACATACATATATACATACAAAAGAGGTAAGCAACGATCAGTAATCCTACGTTAATAATCCACGGTAGTTTCGTTAGGAGAGACTACCTGAGTTTTTTTTTTCTTTCCCGCATTCTCTTGAATTCGCCTTCTGGAAAGGCTTGGTGGGCCAAGACGTCCGAAGTTCTGATTATTTCATGTTACCTCATGTCAGTCATGTTTAGAGTTCAGTAAATAAGATTTACTTATTCGTAGCATGATACTGTTCATATTAGGATCGACTTTGAATGTTGATAAATTATACTTGTTGTTAGCTGTCTTTATTAATTTCCGCTTCATCATGGAAACAGAGAGTTATCATTAGAGACATAATAAAGTCCCTAATGAATAGCAATAGCGTCGCAGGCAAGAATGTCGTGGCGGGAGAACTATGTGTTCCCTCCCCGATTCAAGCCTTTTCCTTTTTTTTTTTGTACTCTTTCAAAGATGTAGAATCCCATGTAAATTGTATTGGAGAACTATTTGACTATAAAAAAAATTAATATCGACTTTACTTATCCTCGTCAGACGAATGTCGTCAACGGATTTTGATGGAAGTCCTGCACATGTATAAACATGAACTGATTCCAACAATTTTCAAATCGTTTTAATCACCGTTCCTGTGAGTTGGGAAACAGTGTATGCTAAATAGTCAACGGGATTACATTTTGCAATAATTATTCATTTAAATAAATTCTCCCTGTAAATTTCTAGATTTTTTTAAATTCAATTTATTGTTTAAAATTAGATTAAATACATATTCTCAAAAAATTTGATATGTGTCTATAAAGATTTTACCAAGTTTGACCCCAAATATTAACTGTTCATAATCTACTCAGAAATATGAGCCATCACTAGATTCACAAAACGCTCAAGGAATATTGACTACGACAGTGCAGACATATGATCGATATTTAATATCGATAAATGGATAATAGTAACGGAGTGACAAACATACAAGCGCGTAGTTTCTGCCATTTATCAAAAATTACTTGCATTCTATTTGGGGAATGGGTAGTACCATTTAAGGAGACATCCATGTCTTTTTCTTTCTTTTTTGGAGGGTACCTTATTCTTTTTGATACATCAGGGAAAAAGCATTAAATTTGTACTTGGTTTCTCTATGATTTAACAACAATTTAGCTTGAGGTTTTGAGCAAATAAACTATTGAATTTTTCGAACTATAAGACGCACCTTTTTACATAAAAAAAATCGACTTAAAATTGGGGTGCGTCTAATGGTCCGAAGGTGACATTGAAATAAAATGAATATTATATATATATATATATTAATTATATATTATATATATATATATATATATATATATATATATATATATATATATATATATATATATATATATATATATATAATAAATATATATATACACTGCTGGCCACTGTAAATGCAACACCCTGAAGGAAACATGCATTAGCGGAGGTGAGATATGCAAATGATTAGAATTTCAGCGCAGACGCACATCACGCTCGCCTGTGGTGCCACTTCAAAGCGCTATTTAAGGCTTGGAGATTTCGACGATTTCAAGTTCGGCAATTGTGTTTTTCTTGTGGTTTTTTCAAAAAAACGATCAATTATGCCTCGTCGAAAACAGCGATCATCTTTTGATCAAGTATCCGAGTTCGACAGAGAGATAGTGGCCTACCGAGATTGTGGATTATCTTTCAGGGAAATCGGTAGTCGTGTTGGACGAAACCAAACAACTGTAATGCGGATATGTGATCGTTGGATGCAGGAGGGTACGACGGACCGGCGTGTTCGATCGCATCCACCTCAGCGCACCACTTCACGTGATGACAGGCAAATTGTGCGCATGGCAGTGACGGATCACTCAGTCACATCACGAACCATAGCACAGCACATGCAGTCTGTAACGCATCATCCAGTGTCTGCGCGTACCATTCGACGCCGTTTACAACAGAGTGGTCTGTCCGCAAGACGTCCATTGCTTTGTCAACCCTTGACGCAGAACCACAGACGTCTCCGCCGCCAATGGTGCGATGACAGAAGGATGTGGACGGCATAATGGAATGAAATTGTCTTTACTGACGAGTCACGCTTCTGTCTGCAACACCACGATGGTCGCATTCGAGTCTGGAGACACCGTGAAGAGAGGATGCTGAACAGCTGCGTTATGCACCGCCACACTGGTCCTGCACCGGGTATTATGGTATGGGGCGGTATTGGATATCACTCTCGCACACCTCTAGTACGCATTGCCGGTACTTTAAACAGCCAGCGCTACATCTCCGAGGTGTTGGAGCCAGTTGTCCTTTCTTACCTTCAGGGCTTGCCCACAGCCATATTTCAACAGGATAATGCGCGACCACACGTGGCACGCATTGTCCAACGGTTCTTCGTCAATCGCCAGATTGAATTGCTTCCCTGGCCGCCTCTCTCTCCGGATCTTTCGCCGATAGAAAACATGTGGTCCATGGTTGCTCTACGATTGACCCAGATTCCATCCCCAGTTGCCACAGCAGATCAATTTTTGCAACTTGTGGAAGTTGCTTGGTCTGCTGTACCCCAAGAACTTATCCAAAGTCTCTTTGAATCAATGCCGAGGCGTGTGTCAGCGGTGATCTCCAACAATGGCGACTACTCCGTCTACTGATTTTGGCAGGAACCACACTTCACAGAAGTCTATAAATTTAATCCTTTGATACTTGGTCAACATGTTATCAACAAAATAAATTTTGTTGTGATATCTCTTGTATTTCTTGGTGTTGCAATTTGGGTGGCCAGCAGTGTATATATATTTATATATATATATATATATATATATATATATATATATATATGAAAATGAATATGAGGCGGTGAAAGGCAAAGTGGTGTAAGTCACATTTTCAACTTTTTCTATTTGAGGACAATACTGAAATCTCCACGTTCAATTTATAGTGGAACTGCAAATAATAATTATTTGAAATATTATAATGATTATTATGAATTATAATTTTTTCAATTTATAGTGGAATTTTTCGTAGTTTTTGCAGTAAAATGCTTTGCACTTGCACCACTTTGCTTTACACCACCTCAAATATATATATATATATACATTATTATATTTATTTATTTTTTTATATCTATGAAGTAAGAAATTGAAACCATCTTTATATGGCTATACCTAATAAATACAAAATATTATTTTCTATAAATCGTCCTATAAATTTGAGGTGCGCCTTATCATCCGAAAAATATGGTATGCATTCCACTTGTCTGCATCGACATCATTTTGAAACGCCAGTTAGAGAGTGAATGTTTTAGAGCCAAAGGCAAATTCTAAACACCCAATTCATTTGTCTCCTTCAAGTATGCGCAGACTATCTATCCAGGTTGTCTGATTATAGTTCTGCATATGGCATATCAGGATTTAAAATTTTTCCATTTTTAGTAGGTTCGTTATCATTCGGTGACATAAGGGCGTCTACCTAGTCAGCGAAGTAGTACTTTCTGCTGTGTTATGCGAACTAAAATTGGAGAAACCATGAGCTAGCACTAATATAATTTTATGTAAGGGATTACTTTTATGCAAGGAATTTTATGTAAGGGATCCCTTATATGTAAGGGAAAATAATACATATTTTCCCTTATATTATTTATATATATATATATATATATATATATATATATATATATATATATATATATATATATACACACATATATATACCTGGGCTATACACACACACACACACACATACATGGGCTTGTGGCGGCCCTGTGGTACAGCGCGCTGGTTTACGGTGCTGAGGGTACTCGGTTCGAATCCCGGCGTCGCACCACTAAAAATACTTCCGCTTGTGTCGTCCCTTCATAGGGGGTAAGGCTGTCCGCCTATATGGTGCCCCCATAATAAAATGGACAGTAATCTGCGGCGTAGTTAGGCGAATGTTTGACAACAAGTGCCTCCGCTTAATATATATATATATATATAGTATATATATATATATATATATAGTATATATATATATATATATATAGTATATATATATATATATATATATATAAAAGTTACTTTGTTTACGTGTGCAAATTTACTCATTCATATCCTAATATTGTCTCGGTTTTAATTACATAAGAGTTATGGAGTGATGCTAATACAGAATCTGTCGAGTCTCTTTTTTAAAGTCCCTTTTGCTTTGCATCCTCTAAAATCAAAATCATTTAATATGCCATAACTTAAAACCTTTTATTAAAAGAAAAGAAAGGCAGACATCCGGAAGGAAGCACCGGAATGCAATCCCAACAAAAATGGATTGATAATTCTGCGTTTACAAAAAGAAGAGATCCGCGGAACTGACATTTTAGAGCCCACTATCAGATTCTCCAAGTAGAGACTGTTTTCAGGCGCCTGTTTTGTTACGAACTCATTTTCTTAATTTTTGCATTCCCTTCTTTTTTATTTCCCTGTTTATTTCCGAAACATACTTTGTGTGGGTTAAAGTGATATGGCCGGAGTAACAAAAAGAGAGAAAGAATGACATATTCCGTGTCACACTATGAAGAGACATCATTCAAAATTCAGTGATAAAAGAATCGTTTAAGACTGCTGGGCATCTGTCATATAACTCGATTCTAGAGAGCTCTGATTTAACGAGATTCCAGGATTAGTGACGGAATATGAATACAATGGTAGGCTCAAAAATAAAATTTTACGAATTTACTTATCTTTTCGTAAAAGTGATAAATTAGTAGATATTGTGAATAATTCTCTTGTTGATTTACCGTCTCCTTCTAGATAAAGTTACTTTTCAAATTTTGGTTCTTTACTAGTATTATTAATAGTTCAGGTTTATTTTTGTCTTTTAATTTTAGAGGAGATTTTAATTTATCTTTTAAAAGAGTTATTCATATAATACGTGATGTTAATTATGGATGATTATTATGTGCTACTGGGGCTAGAATACTTTTTTATGTACATTCATATTGGACGTAGATTGTTTTATTGCTCTTATCAGTTTGAGATGGTTTGGTTAAGAGGGATCACTAAACTATTATTATCAATAGCTACAGCTTTTTTAGGGTACGTTTTACCTTGAGGACAGATATCATTTTTGGCGGCTACTGTTATTACTAATTTATTATCAACTGTTCCTTATATTAGGGTTATACTGGTAGAATGAGTATGAGGCGGATTACTTTAAAAATTAAAAGATTAAGAGTTTGCTTACTCATCGTTTTAATTTTCCATCTACTTCCTCCATCAATTTATTTTTTGAAAAATTTCCTTCCGTCTGCCAAATGTCAGTAATTTCTGATAATTGACAATGCGACGAGGTTTGTGAAATTGGTCACTAGGTGGCGAATAATCGCACAAGCGCATGAAGTGCGCTGTTGGGGGCCTCCGAGCAACTTCAAAAAGCAACTTCAAAAAGCGATAAGGTAAGTTGGTGTAACTGGGCCCATGGGGTAACTGGGCCATCCCCTCCCAGATTTTTCCTTTACATATTAGGTGGAAATTCCACTCTGTGTGTTATTTTTTTTCTGGTGTTCGCAACAATCTATCTTATAACATTGGTAATAGCTTTGAATAGTTATTTTTAAATGGGGGAAGAATTTTTTTTCTTTTTCTAGATATACAAGCATTGGACCCAGTTACCTAGTCACAGATTCTGTTGTTTTTTATGAAAAATAGACCTGGGTGGTCCACTTACCCCATTTATCAGGGGAACTGGGCCCACCTGTATTTAAAAATATATACAATATTATGCATAATATATATTATAAAAATCAATATCATAGTTTAAGCAGACTCCCTAACACATACTAAAATGCATGTAATACAAAGATTTTTGAAAAATCTACATGTTAGTATAATTTTAATGTGCTTAAAAGTATAGTATATAAAAAAGTTGAAAATCTATGGTCCAGTTACCCCAACCAACCTTACATTATGAGAACCTCAAGCACGGATGCCATCGTCTCAACAATTTGCCATTTGCCGGACGACAAACAAAGTAATTCAAGTTTTTACTACCTAATAATTGACCAACAAAATTTCTTTTACGACCGTGAGAAAATATGTTAGGTAATAAATATCATTAATAATATTTAGAGCAAAGGGGCCTCAAAACTAGATTGCGCTTGGGGGGCCTCCAGAGGCTTCATCTGCCACTACTGAAAGCTTCGAAAATGAGCGGTTCCTCTAGTTTGAACACTATTTGTATGTCGAGTATAACAGGAGGAATTCTGACAAATCGACTCCAGAAGTCACTGTCGTTAAAATGCAAGCATAAGCAACTGCAAAAGTTAATGAAACAGGTGATGTTTATAAGAAAGATAAAGAATTTCAAACCGACACGTCCTCTATATATTCAGGTTTTTTGAGTGCTTGGAAAAATTAAAGTTTTTTTTTTTTCAAATGAGAGAAGCTGGCTACAGGCCGAAAATAAAGCGGCAAAAGACTATAAAAAGTAGAGAAAAGTATGCAGCAAATTTACATATTGATTTTTTCCTGTACCAAAAATTATTAAATAAATAATATGTAATAATTTTTCTGTTTTTTTATTTATTTAAGGAATAAAAGTATCGATCCTTCATACCCGTTATAAGGGAGTTCGACTGTAGTTAGATTTAATTGAGTCGTATTTTAATTGAGTCATATTTTAATAAATAATATGTAATAATTTTTCTATTTTTTTATTTATTTAACGAATAAAAGTATCGATCCTTCATACCCGTTATAAGGGAGTTCGACTGTAGTTAGATTTAATTGAGTCATATTTTAATGTGCCATACGATTATGGGACTGCTGATCTTGTTGAATAGTGAGTCCGTTTGGATATTTATCAACATAATTTTTTATCTATTCTTTTAAGGGAGGGAAGGGGGAGAAAGAAATAGGCCGCAAAGTTGTGAGCAAGAAAAAAAAACATATCTGATTGTATTAAGTACTACTTATTGTAATATTTGATAAATAAATAAAGTTTTAAACTAAATAGGTCATATTTCAATAACACCTATAATGAGCAAGTGGAACAGACCACAAGAATATCATTTGCTTTCATACTGACGTTAGAGTCACTGAAGTAGAAAGTAAAGCAGTGTTGCTTTACACACAAAAAAAAATACTGAAATTAAACATCCAGAAGCAAGCCATATACCCAGTTTTACTCATTTTAGGTAGCAGACTTCATGGCTTTTTGGCTTGTTTTCAAATCTGATAGGCTTCCGTTATTAATGGATGAACTTACTAAGCTCATGTCATTCATGTTTTGGGTGTGAACGGACCAATACTTTTATTATACAGTGAAACTTCTCTAAAGCGGCCAGTCATGGTTCCGAAAAAAATGACCGTTTTGAGGGGTGGTCTTCGAATAGGGGTCGATTTCTGTATGGCGGCCAGTTATGATTCCGAAAAAAGTGGTCGTTTGGAGGGGGTGGCCGGCTAGAAGAGTTTCACTGTATTTAAAATGTCTGTATTTTTTCACTTTTGCTATCCTTTGCATATACGTAACAGTGTGAGTGTATGCAGGCCAGTTTGATAGCACATATCAATATAGATTCAACATTCGATTTTTTCATTATGCATAATATTTCCATATTTATGCATTACCATGCATAAATATGGTAATGTTTATGTATAGAATAACATAAATATTACCATAGAAATGAATTTTCAACCCATCATACCTTTCTACATAACAGTCAGTAATAAATAAACCTAATTTAGACTATTACTCACTATCCCCGCAACAAAAATTGACCTAATTTGCCGCAAAAGATTACCTTAATTCTATAAGAGTCTAAAGATAATATTTCCACTAATAACAACATTGTACAAGAGACAAAGGATCATCTTAAAGCCCAGCTTTTATGATACCAGAGAGGCCACTGACTCGCAAGTATGCCTTAACATCCTCAAGGTAACAATAACGCAATTGTTGAAATCGCTTTCCCCATCGAAAAAAAAGTTCTCTTTCATTCTTTGTATATAGCTTCTTTGAGCTTTAATTAGAGAAAGCATTAAGACCCATTCAATATCGTCTTTGAACAGTTAAGCAAACATATTGATCCCGGTGAGGCCGTTAACTCGGTGATAAATCGAAAGGTGTTAACAGGTATCCAGAGCGATTTTAATAAAGCGAGAGTGTATTTATATCTAAAGGAGATGTAGATGGATATCATTGATTTTTTTTTTTGTCTTCGCTTTCTAATAATTACTCATTAAGTAAACTGTTTATACAAAAAGAAATAAAATACGAGCTGTTAATGCCAGAAAAGATAATTTACTTGAGCCCACGATAACCTAGTAGTAGTGCGGTGGGCTTCGGAATCGGGTGCTCGGTTCGAATCCCGAAGACGCCATTAAATACCTTTGTGTCTAGGACGGATATGGGAACGTTAAATCTGAGACCGGAAAGTTCTATGATTTCAGAGAGGTTAGGAGAAGGTACGATCCTACCAGATGTTGCCCCCCGGGGTTGCTTGGTCTAAATTGTAGTCGTAAGTGTAGGCTATTCACCGGCAGGGATTCAATATTGGAAGGCCTTGGTTGCTATGTCGGACCCTGTCTGGTGCATTGGAAATCGGAAAAGATAATTTACTTATAGACTCCCTTATGTGTATGAATCAAAGCAAATAAAGGAATTTTAGGTACATCTGAATGTCGGTAATTTGAAAGCTACAGGGAAGCAATTTTAAGGGTGCCTTTTAAGAATCTTAATTGTTAATTAGTTGGTACCCGTCAAAACATGACGGCTAGATAGTAAATAAATGTACTAATACACAAATTATACTCAACACATCATTACCAAATGTTGAAAATCATAATAATGCGCAGAAACAAATTAATGTGTTTAAGCGGCCTAATGTTTAGTGAGTATCTAACGCCAAATTTAAAAATGTCACTGAGCATGCGCAGTAAACAAATTTTTTAACTGTAAATTATCGTGAATTAAACAGCGCGAAATAAGCAATTTCTATCAGGTTTAATTTTATATTTCACAAACATAATTATCATAAAAATATAAATGGCAGATAGAGATCTAGAGAGACTACTCGGAATAAACGTGTTTATCATTAAAACATGTCACTGAGCATGCGCAGAAATCCAATTTTTAATTGTAAATTATCGCTAATTAATAGAAATTGTGGTTACAAAAACCAAACTTGGTAAATCTACAGATTACAATGTTTCGTTTAAGACCAAAATGAAGTAAATTGATGCAGTAGTTTTCTCTCACGGACTACCCAAAGAATCGGCTTAGCAACTTAAATATATAGATTGCTTAAGACTGTCAAAATACTTTATATGCCGTTTAAGTAGTTTTGTCGCTTTTACAAAATAAAATTAATGTTATCTAATTTTGGAACTGTTTAACATTATATCACGTAACGCTTTCAGTGGCTTCATGGAGATTAGCGAATATTAACGAAAAGCATCTGATAGCAATGAAATTTACAACCAGTTTCAAGGGTAAATTAAGGTTGAAGTTCTTCTAAATTATCAGAAAACTCTATCACTTAACTGTGGATTTAAAACTCTTTTCAATAATATTCATCAGGAATTGTGTCAATATGTATTTTAGCCTCTACCTTTGACGGAAAATTCCTAGTGCTTCATATCAGCTGTCCCCCTCTACTTACTATAGCCGTACCTTTATGATTTCGCTGGAGAGGAGCAATAAGGAGAGGCAAATAGGAATTTGAAGCATTTTACACCAAACGATGAAAAATCACGTGATGTGTAGCAATGCAACACAATTTTATTTTTCATTCAGTAAAAGAGCAAGTGTGTGGCACGCCGTAACATAAGGAATGCCTTCTGACTTTCAAACGTTTTAAATTGATAAATGGTAAAATAATTCCAAATGTCCTAGAGTGATGATATTTTTTAATCTCCTACTTTAAATGGTAATTAATACATTAATCGATGAGGTATTGAGCCTCAAAAACTCCAAAATCTTTGTTGACTTCTTGCTGACTATTAAATAAATTGGATTAGTCTGATTAGCAGCAACAACTTCTTCAAGATCGAAATTCTCTCTTTATTTAAGATTCTGTAGCACAAAAAAAAAAAAAAAGAAAAATAAGAAAATTCATGCCATAGGTTATGTTAAGTCATGCCCTTTTTTTTAGTATGAGATTTAACGCTTCAGTTTTTGCCCTGTTGATGCCACTCTAAGGTTTCTTAGGAGAAAGAGCTTTTCGTGAATAATCCACAGGTTTCTTAAGTCGAAAATCACGAAGATCATATTGAGAGTTTTATTGTATTGTTACGACCAAAAAGGAGGATAATGACTGTTATTCGAATTGTAATTTAAAATTTGAATCAGTCTGAGTTCGGCAGTTCATTGTCGTTTTTTTCCTTCCTCTCCAATGCGGCAGACGGTATTCTTGGGCATTATCCTTACCGTCATATGACACCGCGGTTTTGCTGGCCACTTTTCTGGGAGCAATAGGTGGACCAGCATTACCCCTCTATGGGCCGGTACCTTAATTTAGAACCGAGTCAAGTGACGAGACCGGAACACTTGACACTGCACCTCTAGAGGTAAGTTTGAAAACTTGGAGGACATTGACACGGCAGATTTTACGTGAACCGGCCGCCATAAGTGTACATGGTGGTGGATTTGTCAGCGACCGGCATCGAACCCGCAACCCTCAGATCACTAGCTCGACGCCTATGCCAACCGGACCACCGTGCCCTTTTACTGTCTTTGTAATACGAAGGATTTTTAGATAACCTATTATCAGGGTCTTAATACTTGTTCCAAATTGCAACATTTGCGAACAAGAATGCACTCTTTCTGTAAGATGACCAAGTATGTGCACTATTTGGTTAGGTAAGAAGAAGAAATATCGCCGCCGTCCACACCCGAAGGTTATACGGCCCTTCAATAATAAAAACTAATCCTAATCCTCCCGACGGCAATCCAGCCCAGCCGGGTCCCGAAGTTTTTCTTTTTACAATTCGTTTACGTGTCTTTTTTTTCCATCTGAGGGGCTATCCACCTTCCCCTTGTAGGGGGAAGGGGGAAGGTGGATCATAAGTTCCTGCATAATATTCTTGATATATCTTCTACAATTAATAATCCATAAATAATTTACTAGGGGCCCAATCTTCAAAGCCCAAAGGTAAGTTTTTCGTGCTTAAGCCCATTTGCTACAATTGTATATACAGTGCATTATAGATTGTATGTTGCCACACTCACAAAGATCTGTTTTAGCAAAAAATCTGTTTTGATAGACCCCTATACAGCCATGTTCAGTTACTGCTTGATTAACAAGAAAATCTGCCGGCAGTCTTTTCGTAGAAACTCTAGGGAATACCTCAAATACTTTCGTTCCTAAACTGCTTCTCTCCCAATTTTCTTGCCATATATTTATGTAATAATTCTTAATTTTATTCTTAATCTGTTCTTTAGTTAATTTACGATTTCCTGTAATTTCATTCAGAGTTGTCGCTTGTTTAGCTGCAGCGTCTACCATCTCATTTTCATTAATCCCACAGTGGGCTTTAACCCAGTGTAGGTTTACTGCTATCTCATGACTTTCTATTAGGTTTTTTTATATTTTCATTGGTCAGGTAAATTCAACGGGATTTTTAATCAAGTTGCTATTAAAAAAAGGTCTTTATCTCAACTGCTTTCTCATATCATTTCAGTGAAGATCGCAATTACGATATTTATATCTTGTTTGCAGGTCGGTTCCATTAATTTTCCCTAACAATTTCTGCCATTTTTCCTCCCGCTACGTGAGGCAATTGAGTCTATTTCAAGAAATGTATGCCAGAACATTCCACCCGACGCTGATAACCCCATTCAGCAGTTCAAAAGCTTGCGTAATTCCGAAAAAACCCCACAATCTCCACATAACCTTAGCGCTGGAGGAAGGAACTCTGTGACCTCCTACGACTGAATACCACAACGATAACACAGCACACTTTACAATATTAATCGTGAAACGAATCGCGTAATCTCGCCACCCATTGTCTTCTCGGGGTAAGTCAATAAGATTGCACTTGCAGCTCCGGGTCTGACATTCGTTAAAGGTCAGATATCGTCCCCATATAGTAGTGATACCCGTATCGATTGTTGGCGAGGACTGTGAAGGTCGAATGGAGTTCTACTCAACTATTTTCAACCTCATTTGATTTCAACTGAGTTTGACCCCGCGATAGCATGGCTATTGTAAAGCGAACCTCTTCTGTGATGATTCTGTGGATGTAGTGCTTAATAAAAGGATTGTAACAAGATTTTACTCTTTTATCGCATTCCTTTCTTTGGAAATGACCCACAAATGCCTCAGCTAAGTGGAACAGCTTGTGCTTGTACACATACTATTTGCAGTAGAGGTACTTGCTGCTTTTTACTACTTAAATCCTTTTTTTTCGTAACAGATAGCCATAAGCGTTCAAAGATAAATTAGGGAATGAAAAATGGTATCAATCATTTCATCAATACTGTTTGGTTATTCAACATGAGTGACTTTGTTAGCATACGAGAAGCTGTCGCTGAAATAAAAGAACACTAATATGAATAATTTTAAGTCGCTTAAAGCTGCCGTGTACTAACCCTATTGGATTCACTCACCTCAATGTTAACCTATGGAGGAAATGTGTCCAAGGATTGTCGACTTGGATTTCAAGATTTTTTAAAAATTTTACTCCATAATAAAGAAGGAAATGTTACACCTTGAGACATTTCTCGTTTTTTTTTAAATGCAAAAAATATAAAATTTAAATTATTCGAGAAAAAAAAAGTAGTATAGCGTATTTTAAACGCTGACAAATGCCTTTGATGGGCGAAATTTATAAAAGGAATCCTGTTGCAAGGTACAGAAAAGTTCAGGCTATCTGATAATACCATTTTTATTGGATTATCAGCATTTATATATCTGTAAATGGTAGACAAATTTTTCCACAGGTTAACATTGACGTAAGCGAATCGAATGGGGTTAGTACATAGCAGCCTTAAGTAACAGAAAAATATCAAAATGCCAGTCTTATTGAACTATTCTGAAGAGCAAAACTAAATAAATTCTAAAGAAAACTCTTATTTTGTCGTCTTGCAAGTAGATGAAATAGGTTTAAGTAGAATAAAATCATGTCCACCCAAATTTTCATAATGTATCAAAAATACTATAAAGCATAAAATCTACTTGCTTACTCATGTTGCTTTGTTCGGCATATATATTTAGTCTTAAACAGATCTTAAAGCTGTTTACTGCCATTCGTATTTGACCAGATAAGACCCATTTGACTAAAAGGAAGTATAATAGACAGTCAAATTATCACAAAGAATTTCTCCCAAAAACTTTTGTATCCGATTACCGACGAAAAAAGATTGTACATCCCCCAGTATTTTTTCAGCTTTTTAAAAGACTGCCGATAATATCTTTAAGAAAATATTATGTAAAAAATTAGTAACAGGGGTAGCCAAATGAAATAATTCTCCGTTTATAAATAAACCTTTTAAAACTATAAAAATGTATAATATCTAGGATGATTTTGCACATTTCTATTGGTTTTCTTTCATTATAATTGAAAGGGGTCTTGAAATCTCTAGAAAGATCTCTAGACAGTAGTTTCCAAGAATGTGCAAAAATCTTTGGAAGGAATTCATAGAAAACTATTTCTTTCATTGTAATAGCAACGGATATAATTTTTTTTCCAAGACAAATTATTACGTGCAGCTAAACATACCGCTGAATTATTTAAGGTGTAGGAGGGGGGGGGGGGGGGGGGTCGGGGAGGTGAAAGAGTCTTTGCTTTTGTTCAACACCACTCTATGAATACAAAAATTAAATTCACTAGAAATAAATGCTAATAAATTATGTTTAAAAAATATACCGATATATATATATATATATATATATATATATATATATATATATATATATATATATATATATATATATATATATATATATATATATATATATACAGTGGAATCTCGATCTATCGTTTTTCAAGGGACCGACTGAAATGAACGATAAATGCGGAAAAACGATAGATGCGGAAACATAACAAAGCAATATAATAGCTGGGACTGGAAGAAATGAACGACACATGCTGGAAAACGATGATTCGGAAAACGATCGACCGAGATTCCACTGTATATTGTTTGTACAAGAGAGTTTACTGTATTTAATGTGTCAATTTTTAAAAGGTTATTTTGAAGCTCAGGTGCCTGCGACACAGTGAGTAGAGACAATACACCCTGAGAAAGCTCCCCTTTTGAAAATAAAAAGAATGAAACGCTAATGAGAGATTATGAGAAGTACAGACATATTATTAAAATCTAGAAAATTTTGATTAAAATTTCTCAACTTATTTTTTAACGGTCTCAGTCAGTAGTGTGAAAGGGTAATGTGTAAATTATAAAAGAAACAAAATTCAGCTTTTAAAATTAAAGTTAGTTTAAAACGATGTCGTTTTGATTTCAGATTCAAGTCGATAGGTGTTATCTGACATACCAAGGCTCACTCCTCACAATTAACCTATTCCTATGAGATGACCAAGGAATTACGATCGAAAATTATTCTTTTAAACTATCCTATCGGCACAAGAAAGACAAAAAATTAAGATACTCCTCCCTCGCAATTTACTTATTCCCATAAGAATACTAAGATTTTCTGTGACTGGAATCACAGTTAGAAGACAGTATTACAAAAGATATTATCCCTTACAATTATCTTACTCCTGTGAGAGAACGAAGAATTATAGTCTATTCAGTCAGTCCATTTACAATGTACTTATGAGGCAGGAAGCAATTGCAGTGGGATTTATATCTTCCAGATATAACTCAGTGAAAAGACGAGATTAAATGGGAACACCGTCCTTATGGCTTTTCTATTTCTGTGAGAGGATCGGCGATTACTACAAACTGAGTCCTCAGCCATTTTCCAGTCCTTATGGGGAGACTATTTTTCTCCACCCACTTGCTTTATTCATGTTAAAAGAATTAAATATAATTATCGGATCATACTCCCCTAAATTATTGTATCCCTCCGAGACGATTTCTGATAGTTGCTAAGTCCTTAATCCTCACAACTTTCCTATTCGTGTGGGTGGTCTGACAGCTACTACTGGCATTCTTTCTTTTAAATTATGCTGTCTTTACAAAAAGACGGAATTACAAGGGAACTCCCTCCTCGCAATTTTCAACTATGTAGAGAAGACCTGGAATTACAACCAATGCAATTCTGATATATTCCCGTTGTTATAAGAACACAAGATAATTAATTAGATGGGAACTTGGGAATCTCTCAGTTATTCTATACTTATTAAAAGACTGAAATTCTAACCAGGACTAAGTTCTTTCAGTCGTGCTACACCTCTTAGGTGACAGTTTATTATAAAGGACTCTCAATCTTCAAAACTACCCTGATCCTATGAGCAGACCAAGAATTTACTCCAGAATCACCTCTTACCATATCCCATTTATACAAGAGGCAGTTTTACATGAACATTTCGTAATATCTCAGTTATCATTTCCCTTTTGAGAATACAGGTATTGCGCCATCCTCTATCCCAAAAGTTTTCCTCAGAGTAGATAAATAGGCCGCCTTTTGTCAGTTTTCAGTCAATGAAGAATTTGTACATGATCTACACAACACTAAGCACCTTCAAAATCGATATTTAATAGGCTCATTTGTAGGTTTTCCCCTAAGAGACGCTCCGGCAGTTTGTTTCCACGAAAAACTGTTGCATCCCGGATAAGAAATACAATCCTAACGGTTTGTCTGGATTTGCTAAGAACGCCCTGTTCTTGTACATAACAGACTACACAGAAATGTTCGGCGCGTCGTTTGCAAGATAAGGAGGAGACAATAACAACTTAATTACGGTTTTTAATGACCGTATGAATAGCGAAATTTTCATCCATTGTCTCCAGAGATAGTATCAACATGTCCTTGACTTCTGCGACCGGATGGTCAGCCTTTGGTCAGGTGACCGCACCTTCATTTCATCGCGGGCGAAACGGATACAAATGCCTCTACTATCTATGCGAGATCTGTATTGAAAATCGCACGCGACTGTTGGCGCGTATCTCGGTCTCTTTTCATGTTTTCGACGCTTTGGAAAAATGCCGCAATTTGGCGACATCTGCTTATTCATCAGTTCTTTGTTTTAAGTCCACAGGTTAAAAACTTAGATGAAAGTTCAGAAAAAGAGAATAAAAATTCTCTTGTAGATTTACGTTGATCCTCTGAAATCACGGAAGCTTAACACCACTATTGTAGTTTTACCTATATTTTTTGTTGTTATTGTTGTTTTGTTGCTTTGTCTTTTTTAGAGGGATTAATAAGTCTTCCCTTTACCCTTAGATACTCAGTTTTCTCATGACACATATTTTACTTTTCACTTTCTATCATAAATAAATAAATACGAATTTTTTTCCCTACAGGAAATATGATGTGCATTGTACTCATCTTCATTTTTTTAACATCTCAGTGGACCTTATTGTTTGATATTTCATAAACAATATTATGAGGAATTCATTCATTGAAAAGTGAGAGGCTCAAATCCAGGATAGCCTAGTTGGTAGAATACAAGCCTCGAGGTTTAGAGACCCGACGTCAAATCCCGGTTTAGGCAGACGGTCATTATACATTTTCGCTTACGTATCCTGGAAATTTTGATAAGGAGATAGCAAAAGGCTTTTCTTTTTCTCTAGAGGGATTCAAAGCCATTAGAAAGAAATTTTATTTCACACGTCAGTCAAAAAAAAATATATTTATGGGAAAAAAATGCATTGTCAAAAAAAGAGAAAAAAAGTAAAGGCTAATCAAAGACCAACATAAAATATAGATCATCCCGTGTCGTTAGCCTAAAATGGGGTGGGGGAGATATGTAAGAAGTGTAATAAAAAAATGAGTTTCTCATGGTTCAGTTGTTACAATACTGGCTTTGAAATTAGGAGACTCCCTCTCTGGTCTTAGCATACA
Source organism: Dolomedes plantarius (assembly GCA_907164885.2). Taxonomy (NCBI): domain Eukaryota; kingdom Metazoa; phylum Arthropoda; class Arachnida; order Araneae; family Dolomedidae; genus Dolomedes; species Dolomedes plantarius. The sequence goes on from OU015496.1 coordinate 122,799,096, forward strand.
GTGAAGTCGTTACAAATAAGACTAATTTTTTAAAAATCCAAATTCTTATTATCATTGTTTCACCCAATACCGACAAAATTTTTGCATCTGAATATACAAATGCAGCACACAACGAATTAGGAATGTTATGCCTTTAGCTTAAATCCCGATCTTACACTTTTTTAACAACTTGGCATCGAAAAAAAAATGGTATTTTGCAAAAAGTATATCATTTTTCAAAATAAACGCCAATGCAATACATTTAATTGAAAAATAATATTTTAGGTACAAATCATTCAGCAGGGGAAAATTTACCTGTCAAATTACGCCAAATATTTCACAGATACTTTCAGAGAGTTAGGATAAATGGTCAGACACAGGTGAGACTACACTTTCTTGTATTCCCATCGGTTTAAGAAACCAACATAATAAAACATGACTACCCTTAAGACATTTCAAGACGCATGAAATGATGCATCATTGAAAAGAAAAAAATCACTGAAATTTCAACAGACGTGCAATGTATTTCATATCACGAGTTATAATCGAGCGTATTTGAAATTTTGTCCATGTTTAAAAAAGCTCGCAGAGGATGACAGTAGAACAGGTTGGAATTACGCTCGGGGAAGAGAAGAAAGATTCCAGAAAAAAATACTTTGAAACCAGGAATTTTTTGGTATGATATAAAAAAGAACCAGTTTTATGAATTTTTCTCCTAGCGACTGAGGGTTGCTAGAAAAAAGCCTAATAATATGATTTCAGAGAACAGTTATGTGTCAAGTATAGAAAAAAATTTCAGGTAGTCTCTTCTAACGAAACTACCGCGGGTTATTAACGTAGGATTACTTATCGTTGCTTACCTCTTTCGTATGTATATATGTATGTATGTGTTATATCTATCTATCTAGCTATGTATCTATATATATATATATATATATATATATATATATATATATATATATATATATATATATATATAGGTAAAAATTTTGACGCATTTTGGTACTTCTCTCTTCAACTGTTTACTGCTTGCCCAAGCGATACAGACTGGGTTTGGTGCGCTGCCAAAATTATAACTAGCGACGACGGACTGTTTTAGCGTCTGAAATTTTGCTTTCCGGAAGACCGTTATGGAGGAACGTAATCCTACGTTAAGATTAAGTTTAAAGAGGTGGAAAACTTCCATGTATGAGATAATTACCTGCAAGTGAAACAGAACAGCATTAGTACATTCAGTTATCTTCATCTTTTGGAAAAACGCTTTCTTATGAGTTTCAAGACTCCTTTTTACGGTATTTCGTCCAATGTGATTTTCGTTTTAAGTTCAACTGACTATTCAGCGTGTTTAATGAGTCTAATAATACATCAAATTCATTTCCTGTCGATAATTTACTTCAAAATCTCAAAGTTTATTTTTTATACCAATCTATGAAAATATTGTCAAAAAAAACAATAAAATAATGCAAAAAAAATTCATTAACTGAAGTAAAAGCCGATACTAGAATTATTGTATTTCCTTTCTACACTTAAAATAGTCAAAGCCCCTGGAGAGACGGACATCCGATCTCTCAACTTCTGAATAATTATGATATCGTATGAAATGAACATCTGTACGTGAGGAATAACTCCATTTTTACGAGCGTTCATAAGATTCAAGTTATAGAGCGGAATACACCTAAGACATTATTCTGACCTCGAAAAGGCGTACCCCTGAATCGACCTACACAATATTATTGACCTATACAATAAAAAACAACATTTAATACCGACTCATTAAAGAACGGCATCTAATGGAGTTAGATCTAAATGCATTTTATTTCGAAGAAACAAAAAAAAGTTTATGGCATATCGAGTAAATGAATATGTTTTGTTTCTTCCAAATGTGAAACATAATATACAACTATATTTATGTTTGGTTTCATGATGACAGCATTCAAACATTCTTAAGGAAACCTTTTATTTCGTAGACGACGAGAATGTCACCTTTCTAGTTTATGTTCATCCCATTAAAAAGCTATTAAAAATGTAGCTGTAAAAAGAAGCGAGTGTTTTAGTACCAAAATTTTCATTCCGTTTTTTGACCTCCATATATGCTGTTTTTTTTTTCAAATACAGAGAGTGCATAAATTCTGCGATAGCAATTAAATTTTAAGGTTATATCCGTGGAAAATTGCTTTCATAAAAGAATTGTTTCTATTTTTAAGCTTTTGTGTTTAAAGTCATCAACTGGTTTTTATTTGTGTTGATATCGTGCTTTAAATTTATACTTCTCGAAACGAAAACGAAGATAAAATTTATGATTCTTTGTAACGAAACAGAAAAATGTTCAGTTATATCTAAAAATCTAGATATACTGGCACCCGTTGTTGATTCAAATTATCCCACTTTCATGAAAATTCGATCACTTTTCGTAATTATTAAATTCGATTACTTATATTCTTATATTACATGTTACAATAATTTCAACTGACATTTTAAAAATGATTTCTTTTAAGAACAAAAATGAAATGATTTTTGTTTAAAAAAGACTGATTTTGGTCAATGAATTTTGTTCGAAAAAATGACTCAAACAAATTATTTCACTAGTCAGTACCCCGGATGGCAATTGATATACTATTTCTCTTACTATTCTCCATATTATAAAAACCACCATCTTCCTCATTTTTGGTTAAAAAAACTCTTTCAGACAGTCACGGTGACCGTTAAATCATAGTCGAGGATGGAGATATCGCTGGTGAATTTGTATGCCATGCCAGCAGCACAGAAAGAACCCAAATGCAATTTTCCCCAAGCAAAAAATGCGTACTTTATTCCCCGATTAAATCTATCAAATTCTGGAAAGGAAAGTTATCAAATATCATACGTTGTAAGAACTGATTTCGCATTTTGATCGCAAAATTAAAATCTTTAAGACGGGAACGGAATGCTGAATGAAAGCTAATGGGAACAGTAATACGGTATTAAAGAATTAAACCTATAAAATGAAAAAGATTGGATTATTATTATTTTTTAAATCGTGAGTATAATTTTGAAAAATATAAAATCTTTCAAATTTCCCTTTACATTTCTTTTCCATACGATTTCGGAATTTGAAAAGTAAAATATATATTTAAACTGATTACCCTAAAATATTTTTTCTTAAATTGAGTGTCTGAAAATCATTGATGTATGAATTATGCTAAGAAATCGAGGTAACATGGGAACAAAGAACTATCTTATTTTTCGGAACATAAGACGCACCTTTGAACATAAAAAAATTGACTTAAAATTAGGGTGCGTCTTATGGTCCGAGGGTAACATTAAAATAATATATATATATATATATATATATATATATATATATATATATATATATATATATATAGAGAGAGAGAGAGAGAGAGAGAGAGAGAGAGATATTTGTGCGTGTGTGTGTGTTTGTTTGTATACAGTGAAACGTCTTTCAACCAAATTATGGAAACCCTTTTTCCACGGCCACCACTGAAAACGGCCACTTTTTTTCGGTAGCATTTTTTGTAGTATATATTTATCGAAAGCACAATATGTAGAACTTTTAATGTTTTTTTTTTTTACTCTCATAGGAAAGTTCTGAAAACAGCGCTTTTCTAGTATACTAGTATAGCATTACTAATATAGCTTTACTCGAATTTATAATAAACTGTAATTTTTAATTCTTGGCAATAGTTAAAAAGTTTTACTCTCTATCCAATTTAATTTATACGCACACACACACATATATATATGTGTGTGTGTGTGTGTGTATGTATATATATATATATATATATATATATATATATATATATATATATTATAGTTTGACTAGATAAATGAGTTTCGGGAAAATAGGAATGATCAAATACCGTTAAGAACTTCCGAAGTATTAGAAATTCGAATATATGTAGATTACGCAGAAAACTTGAAATTTATTTCTCTTTTCCCTCTATTTTTGAAGTATAAATATCCGTCAGAATACTGGAAAGCGGGTTTTGGAGTTGTACAAATTGCGTGGAAAAACGGCATTTGGAAAGTGTAGACTGCTTTCAAGTGGTTCCAGAATGGATTGCCTGCACGCACCTTCCATCTATTCACATTCTTGCATGCATTTCTTCTCGCACGAACCATGCTTTTTAATCTGCATTTCTTTTTAATATTTGAAGCCCTCTATATATATATATATATATATATATATATATATATATATATATATATATATATATATATTGTGTGGGTGGGTGTGTGCCGGAGGTAAAGGGCACCAGGACAAGTAGACTGTTTAACATTGTTCTTAAATATTTTTTGCAATCTTGTCTGTAGTGCAAAGCATTAACTTATATGCTTCTATAGTAAGCGATTTCGCCCGTTGAAAGTGGCACTATGTCCCTTCATTGCATCGAGGTAAAGAACACTAAGTAGATTTCATTTAATTCTATAAAATTCAATAAATGTATATAATATATATATATATATATATATATATATATATATATATATATAAGAATAATGGTAAACGGACTCTGGAGTTGTAGAAATTGGGTGGAGAGGCGGCATTTGGAAAGAGCAGACGATATTTAATTTGTGCGAGAATGGAATCCCTGTACACACCTTCCATCTATTTATTCTCCTGCATGCATATTTTTTCTCATGAATAGCAAATTATGATCTGCATTTCTTTAATACTTGAAGCCCCCGATTTATATTCAGAATATTGGAAAGTGGGCTTTGGAGTTGAGAGAAATCGTTTGGAAAAGCGGCATCAGAAAAAGGGAAGATTGCCTTTCAGTTGCGCGAGAATGGAATCCCTGTGCACACCTTTCATCTACTATTTACTCTCTTACACGCATATATCCTCACGAATCGTAAATTTTCATCTGCATTTCCTCCTTATATTCCAAGACCCCCCCCCCCCCCCCCTCAATTTTCATCTCATTCGCGGATGATTTTTAATGCATCTATTAGATGATGGTCGGTTATGATCCTTCCAGGAAGTCGCATCTCGTTCGTCTGCTATGAGGAAGTCGTGGGGATTCTTCGATCGGGGGTCGTTCCCAAGGACACCTGACCGAAGACATGCGCGCGAAGATATTTCCAAGAAAGAGCGTCTGCCCACGGAGAAAAGAGGGCGTAAGCGGAAATGAGGTCGGAAATCCCCTACTGTTTTCTGGAGCAGACGAGGATGGGGCGTACGGGTAATAATGCGTTTTTGGGCTGTCATTAGATATCAAATTGACTTCCTAGTGATTGACTCATTTAAGTCGGGCGACAGCTAAATGGAGGGAATTAGCATTATATTGGAAATGATGGAAATTTCGTAGTTTACTTCATAGTTATGTTTGGATAGTTAAAATGTGCTTTCATTCCTAGTTTGGAGTATTATCAGTTACTTCAGTGTCATTTTATCGGAGTGATTTTGGTATATTTTCATTGTGACATAATTTGATACTGTTTACATAATTTGATACTTAGCAATGTATTGACGCCTATTCCCGGATGTCATTAAGTCAGGATAGTTCAACCAGACTGGAATTACGATATCCTTCTGTTACTTAAGCCTGCTGTGTACTAACCTTATTGGATTCACTCACCCCAGTGTTAATCTATGGAGAAAATGTGTCTACTATTTACAGCTGATAATCCAATAAAAATGGTATTTTCAGATAGCCTGAACTTTTCTGCACCTTGCGACAGGATTCATTTTATAAATTTCGTCCGCCAAAGGAATTGATGAACATTTAAAACACACTTTACCAGAATTTTTTTCTCCGAATAATTTAAAATTTGAAATATTATTTGCATTTTTCTAAAAAACGCGAAAAGTGGCCCTAGGTGTGAAATTTTTTCTCTATTACGAAGTACATTATATATATATATATATATATATATATATATATATATATATATATATATATATATATATATATATATATGCAAAAATCTTTAAATCCAAGCCGGCAATTCTTGAATGAGTAGCGTTTCAGCTAATTTGCCCTATCTTTCACAATATATAAATAAAAGTAAATAAATAAATTATAGAAAAAGAATAAATAAATTATAGGTAAACGAATAAATAAATTATAGAAAACGAATAAATAATAAACTGTATTAATTATTGCGTTAAGAAAATTAAATTTGAACTTAAATAATGTGTCATGACAGGGGTACGTAAATTTCGCATAAAAAATATCAAAATTTCACAAAAAAAAATTACAATATACAAAATTTCGCATTTATTGAAAAAAAAATCACAATTTTACTTACTTGGTTAAATAAGTATCAAAATTCTTAGTTAAAAGCTAACATTGTAGTAATCTCCACATGATCTTCCTTAAGTCTTTAGCAATAAGTAATAAGCAAATTTCGAGAGTGAGATCTCTCAGTTAAAGACCGTGGATGGTCTTAGATAAGCAATTATGTTAATAAATTATTACTATCATTACCTAATTTCGCTTAAAAAGCCGTTTACCACCAAGTTTTCGCCGAAAAGTAGTAAAAACAATAATTTTCGCATTTATTCGCTCATATCGGCACATTTCGCATTTATTCGCATCTATTTCGTAGATACGAAAATTACATATCCCTAGTCATGATCGATAATAATTCGATAATTTTAGACCTGTTATCGGAATTTTATTTTTATGGAACCTTGCAAGTAAAATAATAAAAAAAACCATAAAAATTATCCTACATTCATACATCTCTATTATTTTCTAACTTTAAAGCCATTATTTTTGTTTTTAGTATTCGCTTCTGTCGCAACTCCTGCAAACTTTACGCAAAAACCTTACGGTCGTGGGAAAATGAACAAAGATTTATGCAAACTTGCGAACAACCATGAATATATAGATTTCATAAAAGGGGAATCAATCACCGTCAGAAAATTCACAGGTGGGGAGAGTGTTTCCCGTCAAAGCGATAAAGTGGAAACCTGCAATTAGACAAGCTGTGCTTGATGCCCGTAACATACATACCACGTGGTTCGAGTCGATGAAAGGAAAGATCTTAATTCGAGATCAGTGCTATGCAGTTTACTCTAAAATGTGAGCGGTATATCCCACTCTAATTGTAAATTTGTCAGTTGTAAATTCCATCAAAATAGTTTCAGCTTAACACCTCATCTGACTTTAACCACTAAAATTTGGGACACTTTAAATCCAGTTAGGTAGCGTTGTAACCAGAAAGAAAAGGATAAAATTATTGTATACTTTGCAGCAAATTTACACCCCCTCTATAAATCTATTACCGTACACTTAGCCGTCAGAAATGTATATTTAGAAGCTTACATTTCTCAGCTATAACTGTTCCAGACTTCTTTCTTTACTTATATTGGTTATGAAATAACGGGTTTTCGTTAGCGATTTAGGATTGCTATGAAAATGATTGATACGTATTGAAATAATGGTAATATCGATAGGTATGAGATAGATAGCTTGTCAGAAGTGACAACTTGCCAACTGGTCGATTTTTTTCCTCTGTAAGAGATCTACGGTCAATTTATAGGGTTCAGGTTTATATAAGCTGTATGGCAAACTAAATTTAATTTTACTCATATAATTTTTCTTTAAAATCTCTTTCTGACTTAAACGTGTAGTTTTAAAATTTTCTGTACCCTACGAGTGTTTTTAGAGTGAAGCATAATATTTAATTGCTAAAATTTAAATTTTCAAATAAATATCCGTATCACTTTCTTAAACTGGATCGAAAAACAATATATTTATTCAGGTTTTTTTCTTCATTAATTAAAAAGTAATTCGACTAAAAAAAGTTCCCTTTTACTTAAATTTAGCTATTTTACATCTGTAAAATAGCTACATTTAAGCTAAAGTAATACCTGTTACAGTTCTGAATTCCGAAATTATATTGTTAAATTGCTTGAGATAGGATCCAACTGTGCTCCATGCATACATTTAATCAAAAGCAGAAATTATTATCACGGTCATTAAAATAAACTTTAGCGATCCAGATAGCCTAATGGTAGCGCGTCGGTTTTCGGTACTGAGGATGCTTGGATCCCGACAAGTGCCATTAAAAATACCTCCATGTCTAAGCCATGGATATGGGCACGGATGTCCATGGATATGGACACGTTAAATCCGTAGAGCGCAAAGTCCCTCTATGAGGTCAGAGAGGGTGGGAGAGGGTACGACCCCCCATATGTTCCTCTTGGGGGTGATCTGTCAAAATTGAGGTAGCACCAGGCTAAATCTGACTCCGACTCTTGTGGTGTCATTAGAAACTAGAGCCGCGCCCCTCAGCCCGCTAGTTTATATGGACTGGGCTGGAATACTTCCGGCCATTAGAAACAACATAAACTTAAGAAGATAAATTTTTTGACTACATGACATGAACTGAATATATAAAATCCTACGGTGGGTATCATTGAGATAAAAATGCTAAGTCAGACAGTTTAAAATGCCAATCTGACTCTTTAAAATGACTGCTTAAAATGAACGTGGTACACGATTTAAATACAACGATATTTTTCTGGGTAATCGCAGAACTTCGTATAAGAACTGGTATCGAAAAAATACGTAAAAGTCGATTGAGGTCTCTATCGGTTGAGATTATAACAATAGATCCATTGTTGATGTAAGATATCGCCGCTGTTCTATTACACGTCCATTTTCTGTATTTTTAATATCAGCTTCGAGGCTTTGCAACGGTTTCTCATTATATATTTGCAATAAAACAATAAATGAGGAAGTAAGGTTGCTTTATGGGCCCGTATAAAGTACTTGTGGTATCTTCACGTCTTATGCTCAGTACTGGTAGAAGAAAATAAAATCTAGGCCAGAGAATGCTTACGAAAAATACCGAAGAATCACCATTTTTAAGCTCCGTAGTCTTAGCGGATGCATTATTCAGGGGGGAAAACGGCTAGTAACAATCAACACCCTAAAGATAAACCGAGTTTATGACTTCGTTATATTTGTACTGATAAGACGCATGCACAAGTATGTTACACAGTGCTAAGCCTTCCCAACAAACCCCACATGCAGATAACGATACAAGTATCCCAGTAAAAGTTAAATAATCAGATTCTGTACTATCAGTCTACTTGTTGATATTTTATCACAGTGAATAAAAATAAATCGGGAACAACACATGTAAATAAGATAAAAGAGAACTGTTTTGATTGAAAAACAGTTTGTTTGAAAAACAGTTCTAACAATTGTTTGAAAACAGTTATATCTTTACTGTTTAAGTAGTGCATTGATTTCATTGCATGACATCGATATTTTTTATCCCAAAAGAAAAAAGCACGGTTAATTTTAGCTGTTTAGAGAGACACGGAAAATTTCTCATATTTACACTTACATGGGAACTAAAACAGTTAAATATTTATGAGGGTAGTTTAAATCAGGCACGCACAATTTTTCAAGCAAAGGAATGCATATGACCAATAAGCATTTTTTTAGATTTATATAAAAAATCATTATTAATAATTACTATTATTATAATCATTACTCAATATCATTTTAAATTAGTTTAGAGAAAGTACTTTTGGTTATTATTAGGTAATTAGGTTGCAGCTAATCATTTAATAACTTGGTTATTAAAAGATTAATAGGTTAATAACTACCATAGGTTATTAAAAGAGGTGGTTATTAACCTGGTTTAGGTTATGAGTACTCTTGGTTTCACTTTCAGTTCATGTTTTCAAAATAATTGAAATAGAAAAATACAATTTCGTTTTCAGTATTACAATCGACTGAAATTGAGATTCGATATGAGGTTTAATTTAGGACTAATATCTGGTAAAACTGACTTTTTAAAATTATTATTCGAGTTCAAGAGTCCTGTTAACGTTGACCCGATAACGAATTTTATCTATCTCACATTGATCTTTTAAGTTTACGAGTCATTTGTTAGATTACGTGAAATAAACAGGTCAGTATTAACCCTTTGAGTTCGGACTTTTAAAGTGTTTAGAGCACGAATTCTTGAAATAAATAAATAAATAAATAATAAAAATAAAATTAAATAAAAAAGTTAATCTCGTTCCCGAAATGGTTTCTTTTCGACTACGTTGAAAGGGGTTATGTCTATGTAATGTATACTTCTTTAATTCAATAACAAATTAAAAGGGGGGGGGGGGCAATTAATTGTGGAACAATTTTTAACTTATTGTGGAATTGAAGAAGTGTTCATTACGTATTTGTCGTCCACATGTTTACTATAAGGGCCTGTTCACATAGAATCCGTCAACGTCAGCGTTCAAGATTCCGCTGGCGCTGATTGGTTAACCTTATCCTTACTGAGGGGAATAGCATGTATCCTAAGAATACGGGTCCAAGAATGTATATATATATATATATATATATATATATATATATATATATATATATATATATATATATATATATATATATATATATATATATATATATATAACCCCCTTAATGAGGGGGTTCTTACAAAGGGGGTATGAAATTTCTCATTCTTTAGAGAGAATCAAAAAAATGGACCCCGTAAGCTAAAGGTTAAATGGATCAATGATTGGTATAAATAATGTCTGATTAAAACATTTTACGCTGACGTTGATAAATTCTATGTGAACAGGTCCTATGTCAAGAAACTGCGTCTCTACGACTATGTTGAAGCATTTTAATTTAAACTGTTATCTGACAAATTAAAAAATTCGGAACCACGAAAAGTTTTAGATTTGATACACATAGTAATTTTTCAATGCGCACATATTACATTTTGATATCTGCATCTTAGTTTTTTTTAAAATCCTAGAATTTCGTCCTTCGGCAGTTCAGTTCCTGGTCCCATACACCCACCAGTTAATTGAAGGAAAACCAAAACACTGAAACTCTATTCCAGAACCCGCTTTCGAAGAAATGAATATTGGAACAGCGCGCGAAAAGTGAACAATTTTCGTGAATTAAAAGCTTGAGTTCCTTTAGAGGGCGCGTGGCATTCGACATGCGAATTAGATATGCGTAGTAAGCGTTCTCGCCCTATATTCTGGCGGTGTGTGCCCCTGATATACTTTAAAAGGTGCGGAATTTGTTGGGTAATCTTTGAAAAAAAAACACTTGCACAAGTTCCAGAAAAAGGTTAATGTCTATATTAAAAAAATAATGGAAATCTCGTTCGCGGAGTTGCTTTATCGATTTTGAATGTCAACTAACGGGCCAAATTCCCACGCTCGAAGTCTTGCAATAGCTTGACTCTGATATTAGGACGTCATTGAATGTATGCTAAAAATGTAGCTCGGGTTTTTTTATTACTTCTGTTGAAGATTGTGTAGAAGAGGAATTTCAGTAGATTTTGCCAACGATGACTGACAAATATGTCGGGAAAACTAAAGAAGTATGTATTTTCTGTGCTGAGGCCTAGTCTCGGAACATGCGAAAATATCACCATAATATCAGGCAGTACATTAATGCGAATTAGATTATTCATGCTAAGATATTTTTCTTAAGTAAGGAGAAACACATAAAGCTTTAAAAAGGAAATGTTTCTAAAAATAACAATCCCGATGAGTTAATTTGTCCAGTGGCGCAGTTTTAATTTTTGTTTGGAGGTTAGGGGAAGGGATGAACTTCATAGTTACCAAAACTGCTACAAAAAAAACAAAACTTTTAATGCTTTATCATAGATATATACAGATTTAGGGGCCTTTGGGGAGGATTTAACTTCTAAATTCTGTCCGGAAATGAGGAAGTCTCAAGTTCGCTTCCCGATCCGGCCAGGTTGTTTTAAAGGTGAAAGGAAGATGAGGGACAGGAAGTGTATGGCTCAGTGTTCGTTGGAACAGACTTTCGAAAATTTCTTATCAGTGTTTTCTTCTTGCTCGCCCTTTCGACCTAAATGTGAAAGAAATTTTAGTATTCCTTTTCCTTCCTGACATGACTTTCTTTGTTTTGCAACGTTATTCTCGAACGCCCTATCTTAGTATAAATAATTTTAGGATTTGCAAGATAAATAATTTTAGGTTCATCAGTTGAATTTTCATTTTTAATTGTATTTTTCTTTGCGATACATTTAAAAAAAATTTACTTATTTTATTTTCTCAACTACCTGTGCTGCAGCTCTTTATCTTCTCTCTAACGTCCCCCAGACTAGCGCTGTCTTAAAAATGTTCTCCCGGGAAAAATGTTTTCTCGCATGGTATTTTCCTTGTATTCAAGTCTGGCCATAAGTAAATATTATTAAGGTGTGTTGTCTACTCTTTCCTCTTCTCGTAATCTCCGTAATTTGATTTCGGCTTAATATGCTAGTAGAATTAGATACAAAACAACAAGAATTAGGCGGGATAAACTAAAATCGAAAGAAGAATGCGATTCTCCCGCCAAAATGTGCAGTCTGAAATGAGCTTTCAGAGAGGAAAAACAGGCCCAAAATTAGGGAAACAGCACCGTCATTTATTTCACAGATCGAATTTCCTAAAGTTAAAACGTAGATATTGGCTCCTGTATTTAAAACTTCTTGATATTCTCAAACTTCTAACTTACACACGCACACACACACACACACACACATCTATATTATATACAGTGGCTTCCAAAAGTGTTCGTACACTTACGATTTTCAATGAAATAGGGGTCTATCCATTAATTAAAATGAATATTTCAGAATGGGTATTTAATAATAAGATCTATCATCTATTCTTAACAAAACTACATGAAATATTTTGAAAACATAGTAAAACTTTATTTTTAAGAAACCAATAATCAAAAAGTAACAAAAACTTTATCTCACAAAAGTCATCGTACACTGAAATATTTTGGGATAAATTCATAATTAAAATTATCGTCTGGAGCTTAATTTTTATTTTTGAATTGTAGGGGCATTTAAAATATCGTTTGGCTTTAATTTTTGCTTGCCTACTCCGTAATATTCTATTTATTATTTAAAAATGGCTCGTAGTCGTAAAGAAACAACAAACAGCATTCGAAAACTGATTATTTTTCATCATAGTAGTGGTAAATTAGTTCGGAATATTGCTAAATTATTTAGTTTATCCCATTCTACCGTGCAGTATGTGATAAAACGCTTTAAAGAAGAAAATCGGATCGAAAACAAGGCAAGAAAAGGTTGTCCGGCAAAGTTAACAAAACGTGATCAGAGATTTATAATTAGAAAATTTGTGAAAAATCCACATTTGAGTGCTGTAAAAATTTCTGCAGAATTTAATGAAACATTTTCTACTTCAATTTCACTTGAAACTGTTCGACGAGTTCTCAGAGCAGCTGGATTACAGGGACGTTCAGCCCGTAGAAAATTTTTTGCGAGTGAGAAAAACAGAAAGCTTAGGCTTTCCTTCGCACTATCAATGATAAATAAGCCCCAAACGTATTGGAATAATGTCTTATTTGCCGATGAAAGCAAGTTTAACATTTTTGGTTCCGATGGGCGTATAATTGTATGGAGAAGAAAAAATGAGGAACTTAATCCTAAGAACTTAGTCGGAACAGTTAAGCATGGCGGTGGAGGTTCCTTGTGTGGGGGTGCATGTCAGCATCAGGACTAGGTAATTTGGTATTTATTGATGGCATAATGAATCATGCTGTGCCTATAAATATTTTAATTGGGCGTCCGGGCTAAAAGTATCCAAAAGTTATGGCTTATTTATACGGAACTGCCCATTAGAATTTTTAAAAAAATTATTTAAATAGAAAGAACATCTCATCAAATTTTAATATCAATCCTAGATTTCGATCATAGTATCATAGATTTCGATGCGTGCACCTTTTGTAGCACGACAAGCGTCTAAATGTTAATCCAGTTCTCTCCAAGTGTTTCGTAGCATATCAGGAGTCATTACACGAATTGCTTGAATGATACGTTTCTTCAACTTATCCAAAGTTTAAATTTTTTGTTTATACACAACGGATTTAATAAATCCCCAAGCAAATCGTGTAATAACTCCTGATATGCTACGACACACTTAGAGAGAACTGGATTAACATTTAGACGCTTGTCGTGCTACAAAAGGTGCACGCATCGAAATCTATGATACTATGATCGAAATCTATGATTGATATTAAAACTTGGTAAAATGCTCTTTCTCTTTAAATATATTTTTTTAAATTCTAAGGGGTAGTTCCTTAAAAATAAGTCATAACTTTTGGATACCTTTAGCCCGAACACCCTGTGTATATATATATATATATATATATATATATATATATATATATATATATATATATCTATACTTATATATAAAGAGAGAGAGCGATTTTGTACGTGGAGGGTAATCTCCGGAACCACTGCACCTATTTGATAAATTTTTTCACTGTTTGAAAGGTACATTATTCCAGATGGACATAGGCTATATATTATGTATATCTGATCAGTAGAAATAAAGTTAGGGGGGATACTCTAGATTTGTGTGCACGGCCGCCATCTTGGATTTTTCCGCAAGGGGTTTGGCGCATTTCGCATGGCGATAATTATTGCGTTCTGGTAAAAATAACCCAATGTCAAATTCTCTAATTTTAAGATCAAACAGTTATTTCTGATGTGATCTTTTAAATACAGTATAATAATTTTAGGTCAGATCTTGGCCTTGACCTGGAAATCTGAGTCAAATTGACTATACTCAAAAGAGTAAATTATTTTTAAAACTAAGAGTCTTTTTGTTGAAAATTTTTGAATCCATCATCAGTTTTTCGTTAACTTATTAAATTTAAGTTGCTTTTAATTTTGTTTATCGATTGTCAATTAGTATACTATAATGATACACCATTTCATTTATTTGAAGTAAAAATTATCTGAATCCATCATTTTTTCGTAAAATGTAAAATACAGTATACATTTTAAATACAATATATTTTAAAATATTTTATAATTCCAAGTTGTAGTGGATTACAAATAAATTTAAATAACTGAAGTTCAACTTCTCTCTCCCCAGGAACCTAAGTTAAAAAGTTAGTTAAGTTTAAGTTATTGGTTTAGGAAAATGTTTTTTTTTTCTTATTTCCAACACAGCAGGATAAATGATCAAATAATCCTTGTCCCGATTTTATTGTATGCACCAAATATTTGGTTAAGGTCAAATCTGAAGTAAAATTTCATTACCACAATGCCCTGACCAAAAAAAAAGAGGATCTGGTTACTCACCATAAATTTATGGGTTCATAATTATTTTCATTTTTCAAAGCTGAATTTTAGATAATTTTTAAATTTCAAGTTATTTAGGTGGTACGGAAATGCTGTATTTTTTTTTCTAATTAACAATATACTGGCATAATATTTTGGTGATTCATTGCTATTAGTCAAAGAGTTAGGACAAACTGAATAGATGGCATTGAAATTTTATCTGTAAGTAAAATTCATTTGACCAAATTTTTCATATGGATCATAATTTGAAAAGGTAGTTTTTAATTAAAAATGACAAAAAAAAATCTCAGTCCAACGATTAAATGATTTTTCAAAAATATTTGTAAGTTTCAAATTTAAAAAGGTCGTTTTTATTAAAAAAGCTAAAAGAAAAACCCAAAATTTCCAATATTTGAGAATGATTTTTTCAAAAAAGTGGTTTTTATCAAAAACCCAAAAATAAATCTAAGTCCAACGTTTAAATGATTTTTCAAAATTTTTCTAAGTTTCATAATTTAAACAGGTGGTTTTTATTAAAAAAGCTAAAAAAATTCAAAGTTCAGCGTTTTGAAAACACCGCTTAAAACACATTGGCGAGAAATTTTCCACTCCTCAAAACACGGTAAAATCGCCAAGTTGGAGCAAAAAAACCCAAGATGGCAGCCGTGCACACAATTATTAAGTAACGTAATATTAATTTGAATATTATTTTAGGTGCTTAAAATAATTAAAAAAACATCCTTTACTTAAAATCTTTTTTTTATTTTTGTATTTTTATTTCATCTCTTACTCTAATTTTGAGATACCAATGTGTATCTATACTTCTATAATCTATCTATACTTATATATAAAGAGAGAGAGCGATTTTGTACGTGGAGGGTAATCTTCAGAACCACTGTACCTATTTGAAAAATTCTTTCCCTGTTTGAAAGGTACATTATTCCAGATGGTCATAGGCTATATATTATGTATATCTAATCAGTAGAAATAAAGTTAGGAGCTTAATCTTAACAATTTCCATTGTTACCGCTACTGTCCTCTACCGCTTTTTGTACAAAAGTCTTCAACGATCCTTAGCGTGGTGCTATCGCGGTGGGATTCTGTTCTGACGATAGTGGTTCGAAACTAGCCTTTTTCTTTTAAAAAATTAACTTTAATTATTTACTAACGTAATATTAATTTGAATATTATTTTAAAATATTATTTGAAAAAAATTTTAATATTATTTAAAAAAACACATTCTTTACTTAAAATCCTTTTTTTATTTTTGTATTTTTATTTCAACTCTTAACGTCTTTCTATTATCTATGTATACTTATATATAAAGAGAGAGCGGTTTTGTACGTGGAGGGTAATCTCCAGAACCACTGCACCTATTTGAAAAATTCTTTCACTGTTTCAAAGGTACATTATTCCAGATGGACATAGGCTATATATTATGTATATCTGATCAGTAGAAATAAGGTTAGGGGCTTAATCCTAACAATTTCCTTTGTTACCGCTACTGTTCTCTACCGCTTTTTGTACAAAAGTCTTCAACGATCCTTAGCGTGTTCGAAACTAGCCGTTCTCCGGGACGCCTTTTTCTTTTAAAAAATTAACTTTAATTAATAACTAACTTAATATTAATTTGAATACTATTTTAGGTGCTTAAAATAATTTAAAAAAATTCTTTACTTATAATCCTTTTTTTATTTTTGTATTTTTATTTCATCTATTATTCTAATTTTGGGATACCAATGTTTATCTATACTTCTATAATAATATATAAAGAGAGAGAGCAGATTTTGTATCTGGAGGGTAATGTACAACTTTTGTACATTAAAATGTACCTTACATCGTTTCCCTTGTCAACCGCAGTTAAGAAACCATAGCAACACCCTTTAGCTTATGGGGTCCGTTTTTCGAAATCGCTCTTTACAACGGGAAAGTGTTATCTACTTCCTATCCCCATTTTACGTGGGGGACATTCAGCGTGGGGGTCAGGGGAAAGAGTGGTTAATTGCTTTCTTATTGCTTTCTTTCTATTGAAGAAGAATTTCAATAGCAGTTCATGGGCACTCCGTGCCTCTTTCATCTCTCAAAAGGCTGAAAATGGATGAACCGCGGGTGAACCGCCATTCTGATATCTATCGCCTGAAAAGAAATAGGCTCTAGCTAGAACGACAAAAGATTATTATTCAGTCCTTTTCGGCAAGATTCACCCTTCGTTCCCAGAATGTCACCCAATTGTTCTTTTGGGGTTAAAGACGTTAGGAAAGTCACAACGAAGTGGAATTCGAGATTATATCTCTGCCGACATCACACCGTGTTTTTCGAGAGCATGTGCTTCGGATATATGCTATCCGTGCCCGTAAGGAAAAGGTTTAATATTTTTAAGATTCAAGTAGAGGAGGTATTGATAAATACAAAAAGGATTTTTGAAACTGGCACCGTTAAAGTGTTTATTGAAGAAAACTACATTTGGAAACTACGCTTTTTATTGGACATTAGGTAAAAAAAGATTTACAATTATTGGCTATCAACTGGAAATTTATTGGTATAATATTTTGTTCAACCCGGACAAGTCGGGACGGGCCGCTAGTATATATATATATATATATATATAATATATATATATATATATATATATTTATATATATATATATATAATATATATATATATATATATATATTTATAGATATATTTATATATATATATATATATATATTTAATATATAAATAAATATATATATATATATATTATATATATATATATATATATTATATATATATATATATATATATATATATATATATATATTTATATATATAATAAATATATATATATATATATATATAATTGATATATATAAATATTATATATATATATATATATATATATATATAATATATATATATATATATATATATATATATATATATATATATATATATATATATGTATATACTAGCTGAAAACCCGCACTTCGCTACGGAGTACATTCAAATTAAATACAACGGTCAATGTATGCAATTAATGCCAAAAAAATGAATATATATATATTTATTATAAATACGACGATCAATATATACAATTGATAAAGGAAAAATATATGTATTTATAAAACAATCGTAAGGGATATTTTTATAGATAAAATAATGTCCAATCGTCTGCCGCATTAGCAAGAAAAAAAAATATTTTTTTTGTCTATTTAGTTGTTGTGCACGTGACGATAAATTTATTTAAAGTACCAGAAAAAGAAATCACGTGATCTGGCATTTAACAAATTAAATTCTAAAATTAATCTTTAAAAATTCACCAAAAATCAGGAAATGGAGGTAAAAAATTCAAAAAAAATTTCATTTTGAAGGAATTTTTATGAGTTTTCTCGTGATATAAATTTTATAAACCTCAATGTATTATTTTAAATGCAAACGTAAAAAAAAGTTTAAAAAACAGCTTAAAATTTAATTTAAAGAAATCTAAGAAGAATTTTTGAAAAATCTTTCTTAGTGCACCCCTACACCATAAGAAGAATCGCCATGCAAAATTTCAGCCCTTTAGGTCCAGCGGTTTGGTCTGTGCGTTGTATGTCAGTCAGTGAATGAATGAATCAGTCAGTTACGGAACTGTTTTATATATATATATATATATATATATATATATATATATATATATATATATATATATATATATATATATACAGACACGTAAGTTTATAAACAAATCAGCTGGCATGTGTTTCCAGTTTAATGCATCAAATTTTAATTTTATTACCCAAAATCTCATGTTTTAGGACAAAACCTAATATTTTAAGGATTTTTTTTAAACCTAATAACACATTCTTTAAAAAACTACTGTGAGAAACTACGCAGTTTACAACCGTTTCATTGAACTTAAGAAGGCGAACAACCGAAATGCGTAATCTCAGAAAAGATGAAACACACTTACAATGGTCGTATCGCATGTCACTCCGTCAAACAAGGGTAATGTCCTAAAACAGTGGACGGAGAAATGTTCATAATGCCCTTGTAATGAGTTCTGAGCTTCAGTTTTTTGTTCTGCTTTTAACAATTTAGGATTGAAATGCAAGACGGTATTATCTAAAACGATAAGCTTTAATCTTTGACTACGGAGATTCCTTCACGTCAAATGTTGTATTGGACGTGAACAGAATGTACGATTGAGGGAAATAAAAAGACTTGGAATTAAACTACCCTGACTGACAACTACACATTTGTTCTGGCCTACATTCAAATTTCACTCCAGCGTCTCGAATGGTTAAGTAAGCTTTTAAATTTTACTTTTGAGAGCCATTTCTTAAACAACTCTAAACAGAGCATTGTTTCACACGGGTTTTGTTTAGTGATTTGAGACATAGTTAAGAATCCACTGAAGTATATCTTAGAAAAATAAATACAGTGGAGTCTAGATCAATCGTTTTTCAAGGAACTTTCGACTGAACTGAACGATAAATGCGGGAAAACGATAGATGCGGGAGCTTAACAAAACAATATGATCGTCGGGACTGGGTGAAATAAATGACACGTACGGGAAAACAATGATTCGGAGAACTATCGATGGAGATTCATTATATATATATATATATATATATATATATATATATATATATATACACTGCTGGCCACCCAAATTGCAACACCAAGAAAGACAAGAGATATCACGACAAAATTAATTTTGTAGATAACATGTTGACCAAGTATCAAATGATTAAATTTATAGACTTCTGTGAAGTGTGGTTCCTGCCAAAATCAGTAGCCAGAGTAGCCGCCATTGTTGGAGATCACCGCTGCCACACGCCTCGGCATTGATTCAAAGAGACTTTGGATGAGTTCTTGGGGTACAGCAGACAAAGCAGCTTCCACACGTTGCCAAAGTTGATCTGCTGTGGCAGCTGGGGATGGAATCTGGGTCAATCGTAGAGCAACCATGGACCACAAGGTTTCTATCGGCGAAAGATCCGGAGAGCGAGACGGCCAGGGAAGCAATTCAATCTGGCGATTGACGAAGAACTGTTGGACAATGCGTGCCACGTGTGGTCGCGCATTATCCTGTTGAAATATGGCTGTGGGCAAGCCCTGAAGGTAAGGAAGCACAACTGGCTCCAACACCTCGGAGATGTAGCGCTGGCTGTTTCAAGTACCGGCAATGCGTACTAGAGGTGTGCGAGAGTGATATCCAATACCGCCCCATACCATAATACCCGGTGCACGACCAGTGTGGCGGTGCATAACGCAGCTGTTCAGCATCCTCTCTTCACGGTGTCTCCAGACTCGAATGCGACCATCGTGGTGTTGCAGACAGAAGCGTGACTCGTCAGTAAAGACAATTTCATTCCATTCTGTCGTCCACATCCTTCTGTCATCGCACCATTGGCTGCGGAGACGTCTGTGGTTCTGCGTCAAGGGTAGACAAAGCAATGGACGTCTTGCGGACAGACCACTCTGCTGTAAACGGCGTCGAATGGTACGCGCAGACACTGGATGATGCGTTACAGACTGCATGTGCTGTGCTATGGTTCGTGATGTGACTGAGCGATCCGTCACTGCCATGCGCACAATTTGCCTGTCATCACGTGAAGTGGTGCCCTGAGGTGGATGCTATCGAACACGCCGGTCCGTCGTACCCTCTTACATCCAACGATCACATATCCGCATTACAGTTGTTTGGTTTCGTCCAACATGACTACCGATTTCCCTGAAAGATAATCCACAATCTCGGTAGGCCACTATCCTTCCTCTGTCGAACTCGGATACTGGATCAAAAGATGATCGCTGTTTTCGACGAGGCATAATTGATCATTTTTTTGAAAAAACCACAAGAAAAACACAATTGCCGAACTTGAAATCGTCGAAATCTCCAACCCTTATATAGCGCTTTGAAGTGACGCCACAGGCGCGCGTGATGTGCGTCTGCGCTGAAATTCTAATCATTTGCATATCTCACCTCCGCTAATGCATGTTGTAAATTTCATGTTATTTGCATGTTTCCTTCAGGGTATTGCATTTACAGTGGCCAGCAGTGTATATATATATATATATATATATATATATCGTACCCCCGCAAGAAAAGTCACACAACTCAAAGGTAGAGCATTTGAGAAAAATCAACTTAAAGAATACTATAAAGCTTGAACTAGCCTACAGTAAAACTGACAACTGCCCCCAAAGGTGGACAAATTCCGAGATAGAGATGTGTCGATTTCTGTGTATGATGGGGCACTTCATACATATTTTTCTATGACATTACCTCAAAATTGCCACTTTTTGACTTGTGTCACTTTTCTTGCCCGGGTGGGATATATATATATATCTATACTAATATATAAAGAGAGAGCAGATTTTGTACGTGGAGGGTAATCTCCGGAACCACTGCACCTATTTGAAAAATTCTTTCACTGTTTGAAAGGTACATTATTCCAGATGGACATAGGCTATATATTATGTATATCTGATCAGTAGAAATAAAGTTAGGGGGGATACTCTAGATTTGTGTGCACGGCCGCCATCTTGGATTTTTTCCGCCAGGGTTTGGCGCATTTCGCATGGCGATAATTATTGCGTTCTGGTAAAAATAACCCAATGTCAAATTCTCTAATTTTAAGATCAAATAGTTATTTCTGATGTGATCTTTTAATTACAGTATAATAATTTTAGGTCAGATCTTGGCCTTGACCTGGAAATCTGAGTCAAATTGACTAGACTCAAAAAAGTAAATTATTTTTAAAACTAAGAGTCTTTTTGTTGAAAATTTTTGAATCCATTATCAGTTTTTCGCTAACTTATTAAATTTAAGTTGCTTTTAATTTTGTTTATCGATTGTCAATTAGTATACTATAATGATACACCATTTCATTTATTTGAAGTAAAAATTATCTGCCATCATTTTTTCGTAAAATGTAAAATACAGTATACATTTTAAATACAATATATTTTAAAATATTTTATAATTCCAAAAAAAAAAAAAAAAAAAAAAAAAAAAACAGAGAGGATCTGGTTACTCACCATAAATTTATGGGTTCATAATTATTTTACATTTTTCAAAGCTGAATTTTAGATAATTTTTAAATTGCAAGTTATTTAGGTGGTACAAAAATGCTGTATTTTTTTTCTAATTAACAATATATTGGCATAATATTTTGGTGATTCATTGGTATTAGTCAAAGAGTTAGGGCAAACTGAATAGATGGCATTGAAATTTTATCTGTAAGTAAAATTCATTTGACCAAATTTTTCATATGGATCATAATTTGAAAAGGTAGTTTTTAATTAAAAATGACAAAAAGAAAATCTCAGTCAAACGATTAAATGATTTTTCAAAAATATTTCTAAGTTTCACAATTTAAAAAGGTCGTTTTTATTAAAAAAGCTAAAAGAAAAACCCAAAATTTCCAATATTTGAGAATGATTTTTTCAGAAAAAAGTGGTTTTTATCAAAAACTCAACAATAAATCTAAGTCCAACGTTTAAATTATTTTTCAAAAAATTTTTCTAAGTTTCATAATTTAAACAGGTGGTTTTTATTAAAAAAGCTAAAAAAATTCAAAGTCCAGCGTTTTGAAAACACCGCTTAAAACACATTGGCGAGAATTTTTCCACTCCTCAAAACACGGTAAAATCGCCAAGTTGGCGCAAAAAAATCCAAGATGACGGACGTGCACACAATTATTAAGTAACGTAATATTAATTTGAATATTATTTTAGGTGCTTAAAATAATTAAAAAAACATTCTTTACTTAAAACCCTTTTTTTTACTTTTGTACTTTTATTTCATCTCTTACTCTAATTTTGAGATACCAATGTGTATCTATAAACGTTTGTCAATTGTAAACGTTTATATTGTAAACGTCTATATTGTAAACGTTTTGTCAATTAAACGTTTCTCCAAGTGACAAACGTTTAATCTATATATATCTATATATATAAAACAGTTCCGTAACTGACTCATTCATTCACTGACTGACTGACTGACTGACATACAACGCACAGACCAAACCGCTGGACCTAAAGGGCTGAAATTTTGCATGGCGATTTTTCTAATAGTGTAGGTGTGCATTGACAAAAGTGTAGGTGTGCATTGAGAAGATTTTTCAAAAATTCTTCTTAGATTTTTTTAAATTAAAT
This sequence comes from Dolomedes plantarius, assembly GCA_907164885.2. Classification (NCBI taxonomy): domain Eukaryota; kingdom Metazoa; phylum Arthropoda; class Arachnida; order Araneae; family Dolomedidae; genus Dolomedes; species Dolomedes plantarius. Next base: position 122,822,254 of record OU015496.1, read on the forward strand.
TTTTAAGCTGTTTTTTAAACTTTTTTTTACGTCTGCATTTAAAATAATACATTGAGGGTTATAAAATTTATATCACGAGAAAGATCATGAAAAATCCTTCAAAATTAAATTTTTTTCGAATTTTTACCTCCATTTCCTGATTTTTCGTGAATTTTTAAAGATTAATTTTTAGAATTTAATTTATTAAATGCTGATCACGTGATTTCTTTTTCTGGTACTTTCAATAAATTTATCGTCACGTGCGTAACAACTAAATAGACAAAAAATATTTTTTTCTCTTTCTAATGCAGCAGACGATTGGATATTATCCAAAAAAATGCATATCCCTTACGATTTTTTTATAAATATATATACATAGATAGATATATATTTTACATCAATTGTATACATTGATCTTCGCATTTATTATAAATATATATATTTATTTATTGGCATAAATTGCATACGTTGACCGTTGTATTTAATTTGAATGTACTCCGTAGCGAAGCGCGGGTTTTTCAGCTAGTATATATATATATATATATATATATATATATATATATATATATATTTATTTATTTATTTATATATATTATATATATATATATATTTATCAGCAACATAATAGATAGTTTTTGGTTTATGGCTTAGCAATGCCTACAATCTTGCAAAATTCAAATTATTTTTAGAAGATAAATAATAAAGTGGTCCAGCATTTTAAACGTATAATTTATTTAGTATATAACATCATTACTATCTAAAAAATAAAATGGGATGAAATTACTTTAAGTTTATAGATTCATTAATAACCTAAATTATAGTAAATAAAATAATGAATATTATGATAGCTTTAAACATTCCATTAAACTGAAAACTTTACAATGTAATGTTTTTCATAGTTGTTGTACTTTTAAATTTAGCTTCTTTAAAAATAATGCTTCAGACTGAACAATTATACTGTATTTGGTACTAAAGTCCTATTTCAGTCTCTATTAATTAGTTTTGATATGTTGTTTGCCGAAACATTGTTTCTATATAACTTACAATTACGCTCCATGCTTCATCGATTTTGAAAGAATAGATAAACTGTAACTTCACCTCTTGTGTCTGTGATATATGTATACGATGATAGATTCGGCTGTTGTTGGTCAGTTTTTCCCCCATTCTTTGAGCGATAGTCAAGTACCAAGGTACGTCTATCTCAGGAATCACTTCCTCCAGACACAATCTTTCGTTAAATTATAATGTGAACAATATCGGTATTGCGATGTTATAAAAAACTTGTTGGTGTTGAGTTCCAGACCCGGTCCTATTAAAGTTCCAGACCAGATCCATAGGCTTTGGTTTATATAGCACCACAAGTATGGGAGTCCGTCTTAGATAGTTGTCACCTCAATTTCGACCGATTATCCCCAAGGGCGTCATCTGGGGGGATCGTACCCTCTCCCACCCTCTCTGACCGCATAGAGGGACTTTCCAGTCTACGGGTTTAACGCACCCATATCCGACCTAGGCACGGATGTATTTAATGAGGTGTCCGGGATTCGATCCGAGCATCTTCAGCACCGAAAGCCAGCCCGCTACCACAAGGCTACCTAGAGCCCCATAATAGACTTAATTTCACTAAGTTTCTTAATTCGGTTCCTCTGCTATATCTCAACGACTTCTGGTATTTATTTGAAAGCATATACCCTGACCTCTAAAACGTAACCACGCGGTTAATACTACTGTAAAATATGTTTCACCACCCTAATATTTCTAAGACGCAGTGACTTCTAAATCATGTATAAGAGTATCCATTCAGTCTCGTGAATAAAAGATGGTAGAATAACGTTTCAGTAGGCTCTTCCGTCTGTTTTCCACTGTCTTGTCAAAATACAATGTTTTGTGCTCGTCATCTGAGCGCTATAAGAGTTGATTAAACGTCTGTTTCCTCACCCGTGCATTAATTTCTGCAGCGACTTAATTACTGAGAACCCCAGAGCGTTTCATCTGCATATAAATAGTGAAACAAGATAAACAGAGTTGAAAAGATGCAGTAAAAAAATAGAGTATTTATTTCAACTCGGGCATATGCGTCAAGACCCGATGCCTAGTTAGCTTAATGTAAATTATTAGCCACTAGACCTAATTCTGTTTACGACAATACGAGAAAAAAATTTCACTACGTTAAATAGCGTCATCAGTAGCCATAACACGAAGAAAAAAAGGAAATTATTGTGTTTCCTAAAAGTATTACAAGTAATAAATATTCCAGTGGTTTTAGATTGTTGATCCAGAAATTAAAAAAAAAATTTGAAAGGACTGCATGTAAGTGCCGGCTTACTATCTTCACCGTCGAAACCGGAATCAGTATTGAGACTATGTAGTTACCAATCCAGGTCAGCAAACTGATTAAAACAGAACGCGGAGCCAGTAAAGCACTCACAAAAATACACTGAGGTAATTTTAGTAACTATTGTGAGTGGAAAGAATGAAAAGGTTGAATTTCTCGGATAAAAAAAAATAAAACGAACAGATGAATACGAAATGCAGAGTGACCCTCAGAAGTTTTTAATTAAACTGTAGGGAAGGAAAACAGAAGCAATTCATATATAAAAAAAAGTACAGAAAGTAGGAGTCAGTTATTTGCATTTAAGTAAATGGCCAGTAAGTTTGATTAAAAAAATTATTAATATGATCATATAATAAGTTACAGCGTAAGATATTTAACGGTGAGTTTATGCAACACAAAAGCAATCATTTTTACATATTTTTTGTTTTCATTTTTATTTACATTTCTTTTTTTTTAAATTTATATATGTAAACTTTAATATGTCATTAGACAACATTATAAAAAATTTTATACCTCATTTGTATAATCATGTTTCACTGTATTTAACCTGCATATTCCACTAATCTCGTCTTCTTATTTTTTTTACATAGTTTTATTATTCTTACAGATATCTCAATATCTCTACCAAATAGAGGCCTCATCTTTCTTTTCCCACCCTTTTCCGGTTTGCGAGGAAGTGCAACAATTTTGAATTCCCATTTCCTTCTGTAAATGATAACAGCTAACTGCAGGTCTAGAAATATCCACTGTTTTTTTCCCAAAATCTTAATATTTAAACACTGTATATTTGCGTCTGTAACCCAGAATCATTTCGGTTAGTTAATTTTATATTGAGAAATTATCTTTCAGCTATTCTTCTTTCAAATGGAGATGCTTCCTCTTTTTTGTTTTTAAATGACTACGATGTCAACTTATGTTTACTTACCGTACTAGCTTAAAATGTACAGTACATTATAAAAATATACGACGTCAACCCACGTTTACTTACCGTAATAGCTTAAAATGTACATTACATTAAAAAATATATACGATGTCAACCCACGTTTACTTACTATGGTAGCTTAAAATGTACAGTACATTATGAAAAATATACGATGTCAACCCACGTTTACTTACTGTAGTAGCTTAAAATGTACAGTACATTATAAAAAATATACGATGTCAACCCACGTTTACTTACTGTAATAGCTTAAAATGTACAGTACATCATAAAAAATATACGATGTCGACCCCCCATTGATTACTGTACTTAGCTTAAAATGTTGTCCAGGCATCATACATGCAAGCTTTAGCCTTTAGAAACGCGAAAATCAAAAAGCAACATATTGCAAGGATGGTTCGCTACTCTACTTCTGCAAACGACTTTTATGCTCTAACTACCACAGCGATTGACAAAATGTATGTAAGTTTATATTTTTTCCCATGACAAATTGTACAAAAAAACTTTAAAATCGTTCATCAATCATTTTTTGTTAGTTATTTAAAACTTAAAATCTTATAGTTTTAAGAATAAAATATTAGTATCAACATTAAAATAAATGTTTCGATTCTTTGTTTCGGAAAAAAAATTGCAAATATTCAATAATTTCAATATTTTCATCCTCTTTTTCAAATTTACGCCCTTAGAGTTAGTTTTGAAATTCTATATACCGTATTTACATTGTTCGAGTCCCTCTGGGGGAGTGGTAGGCTTTTGGAGGAGGATACGAGCTCACCACATGTCGCCTCTGGGGATGCTCGATCAAAATTGTAGTAGCACCTGGCTAAGTAGGATTCTGACCCTTGTGGTGCCATACAACCTAGGTTGCATTCCTAGAACCCCGAGTCCTTAATGGTCCTGAACTGGAATGTTCTGGCCAAGGGGCAAAAGAAATAACACATTGCTCTATTTCTTGAAAGTGGTCAAAAGGAACCCCAAACAAATTAAGGGCAGCAAAAAAATATATGCTACAAAAATTTAAGAAGAATCAAGTTGAAGCCGGAATGTAGAACTAACAAAGGAAATATAATCCTTATCCTTCTCCGACCGAAAATCCTTCTGCGATCGACAGTCTGTCGAGAAAGACCTGTCGAACATGACTTTCATATTTAATTTAATATATGAAGAGAAAGAGAAGGAAAGGCAAACTTTCATAGACCGTTTTCATTTCATTTAAGAATTGCCTATTAAATCCTTATCCTTCTCCGAACCGAAAATCCTTTTTCGATCTACATTCTATCGTGAAAAACCGCTGTTCAACATCTCTTTCATGTTGAATTTAATATAAATGAAGAGAAAGAGAAGGAAAGGCAAACTTTTATAAAGCGTTTTAATTTCATTTAAGGATTAAACTCTTTTCCTTCTCCTATCGAACCGAAAATCATTTTGTGATCGACAGTCTATCGATAAAAACCGCTGTTGAACATCTCTTTCATATTGAATTTAATATAAATGAAGAGAAAGGGAAGGAAAGGCAAACTTTAATAAAGCGTTTTAATTTCATTTAAGGATTAAACTCTTAAATCCTTCTCCTTCTCCTATCAAACCGAAAATCTTTTTTGCGATCTACAGTCTGTCGATAAAAACCGATGTTGAACATCTCTTTCATATTGAATTTAATATATATGAAGAGAGAGAAGGAAAGGCAAACTTTCATAAAGCGTTTTAATTTCATTTAAGGATTAAACTCTTTTAAGATTTCCTCAAATGCTGGGAAATTCAGCTTCAGGAATAACGAATGGGATTAGGATGAGATTATTGTTTTCCGTAAACATGCTTAATCGGCGTGCTAAGAACATCCAATAAGCTATTGTGACAGTCAGGAGGCTGAAAATAAGATAAGGGAAGTTGTTCGATCATTCTTCCCCGTCAGGGAAAGACCTCACCATTGCTTTGCTGAAAAGGAAGTTCATGCCAAGGAGGGAGCTCTTAATCCCTGTTTAATACACGTTTCCATCTGGAATCAGACTAATTGGACTAGGAATTTCTTTCCTAAAAATAGAACCTCCCAACACAACTCTGGAACATCAAATTTTCGAATTTCTATTTGCTGTATCTAAGCGTATCACGTTATCACCCGGTATTAACTGTCTTTCAACATATATATTATGAGAGTATTTCAAAAGGATTATGACATGGCTCAGTGGTGTTGGGAGTTATCACATCTCTCCGGAAAACACAAGGCCTGGGGTGCAAATCTCGGCTCTGCCAAGTTATTTTTCAAAAATGAGGTAAAACCGTTTGAATGGTTGTTACAGATTTGTCGTCATTTCTGATGATACATATATGTGTGTTGGAGTGTGTGTGTATATATGCCTGTAAAGTATAAAAGGGCGCTTACTGTTTAAGACAAGTACTACAAAACGAAAGGCATATATATATATATGTGTGTGTGTGTGTGTGTGTGTGTGTGTGTGTGTGTGTGTGTATGTATAAATATCTGCTTGTGGTTATTTTGTGGGTACGTTTGAAGGTTTCAGCATTATAGATATTCATGTGCACATATAATAAAGTTAATACAGAAAAAAGTTTTAAAAAGCTAATTCGTACTAATTTCAGTTAAAAAAATGAGATTCTCTATGATAAATAAGGTTCCTTTGTGTCTTTTGCGTAGGATTGCGAACATTGGTTTCACTCCTCTGTTCCTTTGATAGACGCATCAACCTTTTATGTCTCATCACCTGCCACCGATTTCCCTGCAGATCAGAAAAAAATCTGCTATATCCCTACTTAATATAAAACAGTCTAATGATTTCCGAAATTTGAGAATTGGAGAACTATATCAATTAGTTTGAAACCAGGTTAGCTATTTTAAATTTTTATTGTGGATTTTGAGAATCTGGATGTTCTTTTTCTGAGTGTGAATCCAAGTGCTGTGTCTACCACTAATTTTAGATTAGAGTATATGTCCAGTCGTAGGAGAAAATGAACGATGCTATTCAATTCATACGGGAGAAAGCCACATGACACTTAGGGCTGCTGTGTACTAACCCTATTGGATTCGCTCACCTCTATGATAACCTATGGAGAAAATGTGTCCAAGGATTGTCGGCATGAATTTAAAGATTTATTTTTAAAATTGTACTCCATAACAAAGAAAGAAATTTTATACCTTGGGGTATTTTTGGATTATTAAAAAAAAACAAATAATATTTTTTAATTTAAATTATTTGGGGGAAAAATCTGGTATAGTGTGTTTTAAATGGACGAAATTTATAAAATGAATCCTGTTGCAATGTACAGAAAAGTCCAGGCTATCTGAAAATACCATTTTTATTGGATTATCACCATTTATGTAGCTGTAAATAGTAAAAAAAAAAAAAAAAAATCGATAGGTTAACATTGAGAAGGGCGAATCCAATAGGTAGGAGTACGTAAATTTCGCAAACAATAATTACAATATATAAAATTTCGCATTTATTTGCAAAAAAATGTATCAATTCATAAAATTTCGCATTTATTAAAAAAATTACAGTTTTACTTACTTGGTTAGGTAAGTATAGGAATTCTTAGTTAAAAGCTAACATTGTAGTAGTCTCCCCATTCTCTTCCATAAGTCTTTGGCAATAAGTAATAAGCAAATTTCGAGAGTGAGATCTCTCAGTTAAAGACCGTGGATGGTCTTAGATAAGCAATTATGTTAATAAATTGTTACTATTATTACCTAATTTCGCTTGAAAATCCGATTATCACCGAGTTTTCTCCGAAAAGTAGTAAAAAAATAATTTTCGCATTTATTCCCTTATATCGGCAAATTTCGCATTTATTCGTATCTATTTCGTAAATGCGAAAATTACGTATCCGTACCAATAGGGTTACGTATATATATATGTGTATGCCAACTTGGGGGGTTTTCCCCCTAAATTTGGGGGTAAGTTAGATAAAAAGGGGTGTTTTTAGGGACATTTAAGGGGGGGGGGGACATTTTTTAATATTTGTACAATCGAGACCCGTTTTTTTTATTAGATTATTAGCATTATTGCCCGGCGTTGCCCGGGTAGATATATAGATATAAAATATTTCATGCATTCCATCAAAAAAATACTGGGCTGCACTCCCGCTCTTCATGTTCATCTGGCCAGACAGAATGCGCTTAGCACGTTTCGACTGAAATGATATACAAACAATAAGAAAGAAAGAAACTTTGAGCCTGCGGACCTTCGTCTGATTTTAAGGTCATTCCCAACCCTCTTTCTCCCGCGCATTGGAATTTGACCCCCCCCCTCCGTCATCCTCAAACCACCCCTCTTAACGCAGCTGGTCGAGGGGAATCTACAGGGGGTAGACGCACCTCTATCGGGCACAAAAAACATTAAAAATTTAATTTAAAAAAACTAATTGAGCCCCAAATTTCGTTTTTCCTGATTTAAGTTTCTCGGGTCCAAAACATTAACTGTGCCGAATTTGGTCCCGATCGGTGAAACAGTCTATGATTCTATAGCGGACAAACAAACAGACAAGCTCTTTTATATATATAGATAAGTTCCATACATATGTCAAATGTAAATAAACCCCCATTTCATTATGTAAGTGTGTATTTTCTATTTATTTCAATGTGTATTTTCTACTTATTTCAATTTATCTCTCAAACAGGATGATTATTTGGAACCAGAATTTCTTTTAGAAAGGTCTAAGGTGATCTCAAGTTGGCGTTAGGTGGAAACAGGGGGATTTTGAGATGGCGCTAGGGGGAGGCGCTTCGTAGAGGTTGGCAACACTGCACAGCAGCCTTCAAGGGTGGTTTCAACTTTACAACGAATATAATTTTATTAATATCCCTATCAATATGAAAAATTTCAAAATCATTTTTCATTCATTACATTAACCTTTTCATTCCTACACATTCTGAGAGAGAGAAATATGCGATTAATCAACCCCAAGCAGTGACGATGCTGATAAAAAACACCCCTCCCTCCTGCAGTCGTCTGTCGATCAAAGGACAGTTAGCGACGTATGTTAGCATACAAAAGCATAATAATTATCTTGTTTGATCGCTTGTTTTGTTACGGTCGGATCTGAATATATTTACCCACTTGAGCAATCAGGTACATGAAATCACTCAGCCATGCCCGAAATCACTTAAGGACTGAAAGGAACAACTTTATAAAACTCTTCGTGTCTCATTTTTTTTTCTCCAGTTCTTTCGCACATAGTCACATGTACATGCTGCTTAAGTGCAGTTATACGGGTTAGTGCTCATTGTAAGAAGAAAAAAATAATAATGTAGGAGCTAAATTGCTGAGAGAAATTCTTTAGTGTAACATTCATTAGAAAAGGATGCACACAGTGAGTACTTTCTCCTCGGTGAATTCAGTTGCGGAGAATTGTATGCATGGGGTACCGACACAATGGGATATCAGGGTTTCAGAATTTCCTTTTAAGCGTTCGTAAAAGATGTTCAATCATTTTGTTTTCGATGAAATCATTTTGTTTTCACGATTGAGTTTAAATGGGACGAATGAACTAAATCATTAACATTATACATATTTTTAAACACGATTAATTTTTAAAATTTGCAAGAAATTGACATTTTAATAAAACCCGATGATTCAAGAGGGAGAAACGTACCTAAGCTTTTTATTGTAAATTAGAAAATTTCGCTTTATAACTTCATTTACACTGATAATCCTCAAAATCAATCTTGCTACCGCAGTTTTGCAGCACCTAGAGTACTGAAACATAATGTTTCTTGTTTAGTTTTTTAAATTTTTATGAGAAATACTAACAAAGCCTTCATACAAATTTTGGATGGTGGGTTGAATGATTCGTTTTTATCAACTGGTGGAAATTGTATTGTTTAAAATCGCTCATATTTGGCCACAGTTTTTCTAACCTCTCTTAACTTTTAAGGTATAAAACAAACTTTCCAGCAAAATTTGCTAAAGTCATAATATATTTTGAAAGTAATTTAGCTAGATATTTTAAATATATTTATGTATTATGTAATTCATGTATTATATATGTACTAGCCGCTGAGCGACCAGCATGGTCGCTTTTAGTTTTATGTTTTCTTTTTCAAAACAACTCAACTGAAAGTAACATATATAAAGAATGTTACCCTTACCTGTCATCATAAATTTACGTTGTTAAGGGGTATTCTCCATGAGGCTGATTCTAAAACATCATGATTAAAAAATGTGAATTTTCATTACTTTAGAACAGAGTTAAAGATAAGACTGAGAACACCAATGATTTTAAAAACAACATCCCTCTCTGTATGTACTATTTTTCAAAATTAAGATATCTACACTTTATCATTACATCAAATAAGAAATTGTTGGGGAAAATTTTTTTCACCTAAAAAAATGGAGTAAAAATTCATAAATTACTAAAATATAGTGTGGATTACATCACTCTCTGTATGTACTATTGTTCCCAATTCAGATATCTACACTTAATCATATCGAATAATAAATTGGTGGGAAAATTTCTTCACATATAAAATGGAGTAAAAATTCAGCAAGTACTGAAAAATGTGTACAAAATTAACTATTGCTGGCTCTCGGTTGCTGTGCCGGCGACAGTTAAGCCTAACCTCGCGATCATTTATGCTGTCTTTTTCACGCCTCTCTCTTAATGAATTAATTATTTCTCCATCGCTTTCTTCCTTGAGACTGTTCCCAATTTTCACTTGATCGTGCAGCTCGCTTTCGAGCATTCCTGATTTCAGTCCGTAAATCCATGTTGACACGCAGATGCAAACTGCGGCTAATGTTTACATCTGGTAGTTGCAGCCGTTGCCATTCGGAGTGTAGAAATATCGTCGATTTTTGTGCCGCATACCTACGCGTTTTATATATATATAGATTATGTGTGTATTATGTAAATCTATTTATGTATCTATGTGACAGATCCTATCCGAAATAGCACCTGAACTACATTGCCTATTTTCAAAATAAGCACCATACAATGCGTTGTTTTATCTTCAGTTAAATCCTACAGATAGCTTCCCCGTAGTTCAATATTTAAGCGTATCTGCTCGTTAAAGATTCCAAAAAAAAGTCATTAGCCCCCGACATGGGGTGCTTACATACAAAACTCAACGGAGTAGAGATAAAAGATAAGCTATTCTAGATAAGAAGCCTACAAGCGCTTTCACGCTCTGGAAAGTAAATAATTACCAGTTAAGGGATCGTCATCCTGAATCGAATGTCACTGGAGACACATCTAAATGCTAATACCGACTCTTCAGAGAGAGAGTCGAGGAACGATGATAGTTTAAGGGTAGAACCGTAAGCGATACAAAGCAGCAAGTAAGGTATGTCGCCGTGAAAGATCTAGATGTAGATCACCTGTGTGGTGAGCACTTTCTTGCTACAGATATTTTCCTTCCTTCATTCTTATACGATCATTACGCAAAGTGTGGTCGAGGCAGATTATAATTTTCCAAGAGAGTAACTCAAGCCGATGCTGCGTAGCTAAAACAATGAATGCAATGTTGTCCTGAACACATGTGAATTTGCATAATAATCATCAGTGCCGTGTAACATCGAAGATGAAGATCAGGCCCCGAATCGGACTGATGACTGAAACAAGTGACATGAATTCAAAGGCGAAATTGTAACATAGCCTACTCGACAAAAAATTGATGAAACAGAGCCTAGAAAGCTTGTTTTCTCTATAGCTTTCAAAGAAAACGTATGCGTTGATGCATGAATTTAAATATAAGATTTAAATAAAATAAAGATCAAGGGCATGGATTCTCGGGAAATTAAATATTCAATGATTTTTACAAGTATGAGGGAGACATTTTTTGGCTCGTCATTAGAGAATTTAAACGAAGTATTAAAGATAAATCGATAGATTTTAATCGTACAGTATATATATATATATATATATATATATATATATATATATATATATATATATACACACATATATCTATATATATAAAAGAGCTTGTCTGTTTGTTTGTCCGCTATAGAATCATAGACTGTTTCACCCACCGGGACCAAATTCGAAACAGTTAATGTTTTGGACCCGAGAAACTTCAATCAGGAAAAACAAAATTTGGGGCTCAATTAGTTTTTTTAAATTATTTTTTTAATGTTTTTTTGTGCCCGATAGAGGTGCGTGTACCCCCTGTGGATACCCCTCAACCAGCTGCGTTAAGAGGGGTGGTTTGAGGATGACGGAGGGGGGGGGGTCAAATTCCAATGCGCAGGAGAAAGAAGGTTGGGAATGACCTTTGGCTCTGGCTCCCCAGATAAACACAACTTTCCTGGCTCTGCTATGTGTTGCAGTAATGGGAAAGTACAATTGCCTACAATTCAAGAACCACCCGAGCCTTTGAGAACATTACTCACAGGTAATACATCTGATTCAAAACATTTCTTACAAAACATACAAGCTTAAGGAAAAAGGCTTCATGGGGAATCAAGCCTTACTTTGATTAAATAAAGGAGATAACGCATCTTGCACTTTACATCTTGGGTGAAATGGAAAAAAGTGCGTTTTTAAGGGGAAAAAAAATAATAAAGGCAAATGTAAATTATAAAACTTATTTCTTATTAAACAGTGGATCAAAAAAATCTAATTAAATCTAATTAAACAGTATCTAACAAATATAATTAAACAACAAACTTATTCAATCCAAACGTGCGAATCACGCAACACGGTGTTATTAATTCTCAATAAAATCAGACGAAGGTCCGCAGGCTCAAAGTTTCTTTCTTTCTTATTGTTTGCATATCATTTCAGTAAAAACGCACTAAGCGCATTCTGTCTGGCCAGATGAACATGAAGAGCGGGGTTGTAGCCCAGTATTTTTTTGATGGAATGCATAAAATATTTTATATCTATATATCTACCCGGGCAACGCCGGGCAAGAATGCTAGTATATATATATATATATATATATATATATATATACACATATACATACATATATATATATATATATATATATATATATATATATATATATATATATATATATATATATATATATATATATATATATATATAACTGCTTGACAGAATAAAACCGCAAATGTGAACACATATAATTAAAATTCAGTGTTTATTTTCCACTAAAAATATGTAAAAAAAAAATTAACTAACTCCAGCAGTTAATCAAACAAATGCTGCGAAAGTTCCAAACTTAAGAGAAAATTTAAGATAATAAACAAGCAAGATTAAATAAAATGTATCAAAGTTTCGTCGGTATAAGTTACATCTTACATAACCCTCTTAAACAGTTCATTTCACACCAATCATAAACTAATACGGTAAGTTTCTTTAGCTTTAGCAATGATAGCTTGATATCTTTATGACAAAGGTCGCCTACCGGGTTTGAGTAACTAAAAGTAACAAGTTTGTGAGTTAAGAATATATGACTCACCAAGGCATGTTCTTGCCTTATAGTAATTCAGTGTTACGAATATGACGCACATCTCGCGTGATAAAAGGCTTTACCCACCACTTTACCTCGACTATAACGTGAGTCATGCATATAACGTTTTAACAGTGTCTTTGAAGAAAACAGTTAATATAGGATATAAGAGTATCATATATATTCTAATAATGGGAGAAATGTCATGAGCAACTTTCAGTTAAGTATGGAAATGACTGTAAAAATCGATCAACATAAATATTCATTACTAATTTTACCGTCGGAAGGAAGTGTTCTTATCTTGAAGTAGAAGATAAAGTATTTCTCGTACAAAATTACTTTCGAAAATTATTCATGAAAATCTTTTACTGAAATCAGTAGTTACATTTCGACAAAATTAAGGTACATTCATATTTGATGTGTATTGGAAATTCTTGCATAGTAAGTAGCATGTATCGTCAAAGACGAGTTAAATTTTTATTGCTGACTGAAGCATAATTTCGTTAATCAATGCTTGCACATTTAAAGGTCAGACTATTCAGATGCATGCGTTTCCTTTTATTGGTGATGTCGGCACTACCAAAGAGACGAAGTTACTAATGAAGTGCACCATTTGTTGCTTCTCTCGATTTCTTTACAGTGCTTACTGTTTACCTTTCTTCATTTCATAATCCTCATTATCTCTCTCTCTCTCTCATATATATATATATATATATATATATATATATATATATATATATATATATATATATATATATATATATATATATATATATATATATATATATATACATACATATATACACACACACACACACACACACACACACACATATATATATATATATATATACAAGCCAATATAATCCGCTGGGGCGTTCATTTTAGTATTACATGTGTGTGACTGTATTTTACCATTAATAGCCGTTCTCCAATTCGCTTTTCACATTTCATCTTATTTTGCTCAGCATGAGACATTTATTACATGTGTATGTATATGATACCAACAGAAAATTTAAAAAATCTCTTCGTAAATGTGACTAAAGTAAAAAGCTTATTACTTGGTATTGAGCGATTAAGGATGATTGATTTTTTTTTCTCAAATGAGTTTGCAAAGAGAAGAAAATCAATCTAGGAGAAAATTCTTTTTAAATACATATTTGGATAAAGACAAAATGCACTTAAACTACTAGACGCACACTTGACAAGAGGCAAATACATACATCATAAACATATTTCACTTAATCATTTGGCCTCCCTTCAGGCAACCCCCCCAATTTATTTATTTATTTATTTTTTGCCTTGAGAATTCCTCATCTCATCTAATATCTTTTTTTTCACCCACTCGCGTCCTTGTGAAAGCAAAATTGCACCGAATATTCGGTTAATAGGCCAGCTCTGTTTATAGATACGCATACGACACAAACAAATCAAATATTTACACCCCACGTGTTTTAATCATTTAGTTATTGCATTGCGGACAAGGATACGGCTCCCGTTTCCCTCGGGAGAGGGGTTTTTGCTTCGGCAAAATGCGGTTCCACTGCCGGCGTAGAGCATGCGCCGCGAAGTGAAATTCCAGGGGCTACGGGGATGATCTTAAACGATCTCAATATAAAAGGTATCGACTGTGAGAAGCGTGCTTGTCTCACGTCACGTAATCTTTCGCACTCTTTCTTCAGTTTTTTTTTTTCGTTCTCCAGAGGTTTTTCAAATAACAGCTTTTGTTGCGTCAAGCTGTCTTATTTTAGATTTTTTTTTAATTATAAGGTACAAAAACAGTCGAGTGAGAAAATTTAGATAAGTTGGGTTTTGAAATAAAAGACTTATCATTTTTTTGCGATTTTGTTTTTAAGCAGAAAATGTTTATCAGAGTTTAGAACAGAAGGAAGACTAACAAATTATGTTACCGAAAAGAGTAAAATCATGTTATACGCATGTTAGCACAGTTTAGAACAGAATGAAGACCAAAGGAGTATGTTACCAGACAGAGTCTACAAGCATATAATATATGTATTGGTGCCTTGACTTACGAGTTTAATTCTTTCCGTGACGGAGCTCGTAACTCTAATTACTCGTATGTCAAATCAATTTTTCCCCTTTGAAATGAATTGAAATACCTTTAATTCGCTCCGAGTCCCCCCCTCCCCCCCCAAAAAACCGGAATTTTTTGTTACATGTTTTTAAATAAGAAAAACGTATTTATAAATAACATATAATGCATAAAAGTACAATACAATAGACTGTACTGCAATAAACTGATTCTATTATGTATAATGTACAACATTTACTGTGAAGATCAGACGACTTGAAGATGCTGACGGAGGTGGACGAGAAAGGCTAAATCGAATAATTGAATCTTATTCGCTGATTTTTGCCCACTTCAAAATGCTCTCCTCACTTTCATCTACAGGGGTTTTCGATAAAAAAACTTGTCCAATGAGGTCTGTTTCATCCCCCCCCCCCTTTCAGAATGTTTTTGAAATGAGAGGTTGGACGCTGTTTGGTTTTAGAGGGCGGCTCAAGTGTGGGCAGAGCAAGCTGCTCCGTGTGATAATTGTTGACAGTTAATCTCTCGGTTTAAGACTGGAAAAAATAATATGTGTAATAGAATAATATGTGTCTTAGAATAATATGTGTAATAATTGTATATAAAAGTTGTAATATTTTATGTTTCTCGTGTGCTCATTTGACGAGAAAGTTATATGGTGTTCGTTCCGCAAACTATCGGTGGGGTACCCGAAGTTTGATCGTAACCCGAATTTCAGCTCGCAACTCAAGGCAAAAAATCGGTCGAGAGACTGCTCGTGTCTCAAAAACTCGTTAAGTCCAGGTACCACTGTATATATATGAAATCACAAGTGGGATAATAACTGAACCAACCATTCAAATTACATCATTAACTCTATATAACATAGCCCAATTATTTCCATAGTAAGGCACAAACACTTCCTTGTGAGAGAAAATAATACGGTTCATACTCAAACGATTGATTTCTAAGTTTTCGAATTTGGCATAAAATTTCAGTACAATTTCATGACAAAAAATCAGTCATTAAAAGTTACAATCATAATACTTTTTTGTCTATTTATTACATATGTGTTTTAATATTATAAAGTTTAACAAATACCCTAAACCCACAAATTATATTTATACTAAGCGTTTCTTTTAACGCATTTAACAAAGATAATAAAATAAAAACGCGTTCTATATAGTTCAGGATGACCTTGTAAAATGATTAATGCTTTAAATGAAAAGTAATCTCTAGTGAAACATTTAAAATATTTTCATGAGAGTTTGTAATTGCTAATATAACTCGTGTAAAATAACATCTACTTTATATGTCAAATAACATTACATAATGATACATACTGATAAGGTAAAGAAGGAATATTAAAAAACAATGAATAAAGTGCATTCATGTTTTGATAATGATGTAATGCAAAATTCCATTGTTTGTTTAAAGCGATAAAGTATAATCTGATTTTATGTTTCTTCGTTTACTTGAAATGGGTTACATATATTTAAAAAAATCCTTTGTTAAAAATTAATATCGGAACTGGAGATAAATCGGTGTGTTTTATCATTATAAATTTTTCCTCTAAAATTTTTTTGGACTTAGATCTTTTATTCCTTCGAATTCAGATTTAACTATGTATGTGTATGTGCATATATATATATATATATATATATATATACATGTGTGTGTATGTATTAAAGTCAAAAGTTTTTGCACAAACCAAAATAAAGTTTAACAAGATGAAAATCTGAAATTATAACTACGTCCTTGCTTAGGTAGAATACGGTAAAATTAAATTTTGCTTCATAAGGTCCCTAGTATGAATTTTACAGGGATCCACAAGGCTTAAGTTATTACTGATTAGGCGGGAACTTCCTTGTTTATAGCGATTGTAATAGGTGAGTATTTTAGTTTATTATTGAATATTTTATCAGCTAATCGATCTTTGCATATCTGTAGATAGTGAAAGTATAAAAAAAGGCAACTATCTTGGATTCGAGGCTGAAACATTCAAACAGCAGGAATGTTTTAATTTTCTGTTTGATAAACGGGAAAGATAGAGAGAAGTTAAAAATAAATGCAATTCAAAATGGCTTAATAATAATTAATATCAGCAATAAATAAACGTTATACGATAGTTAACGTATAACGCATGTGTGTTTAGTTTTTAAAAAGATGTATTCTTCCAACATTTTATGCTCACAAATAACAATAAACCAAATTTTAAATTAGAATTAATTAACGTATTCGTAGTCATGCTAGTTCGATAAAATTATGTGTAATGTCAAATTATTAACTGTATATTAAAAATTTCAGTTATACATGCATTTTTTTTAAAGAAAGAACTATTCTCAAATTAAATGGAGAGTATATTTAGTCTAAATAGCATATAGCTGTTTTTTAATCTTTGTTTATTTATCATAGTTAGTGCTTATATTAATAATAATTTACCTATATGACTAACCTAAACTAGGATTAATCAATATAAATATTTACTATGGTCATTTCTGTATTACATTTTTGTTATTTTCACATAAAAATTAACACACCGTTTCTCTTCGTGAGACAGATTTAAATGCGAGACAATGACCACAAACTCTATGCATGAATTTCACTAGATTTTCTTCCTAAAGACGTTACGTGAAAATGAATTAATATCCCATTCACTTTAGATATGCAAGAAATTTAATTACTTATATTAAGTTCCTTTTGATTTGGATTTATCTAATCGCGTATACAATATAATGTTCATAATACTCTTTACAAGGGTGGAGCTCAAACATTTTGTTTGTTTTTTAATACTTTTTGGCAATAGAGACAATTTTGTTACGCGAAATAACCTAGTGTTATGAGATACTGCATCTGAGATTCAAACAGTTCGTTCACGAACAAAATTTGCCCCGTGGATCTACTTATGATGAGAAGGCCAAAGAAATGGGTTTTAATATAGTTAAAAATTCAGAAATTGAGAATGTTAGATCTTAATCCGTTAAAAACATATCTAGAGGATAGATTGTAAGTGGAAAAGGGACATTTTAAAGCGGTATATAGATAGTACTGCTACACCAAGAGCAGCCTTCTTGTCACACAGATCCTTGGGGGAGGATCGACTTCATTTTCTAGCATGAACAACAGCATTCTCGTCTCGAAAGAGAGAAAAAAAAAATACCTCGAATATATCCGCTAAAGCACAGGGATTTTAGTCATAAAGAAAATAATTTAACACCACAAGGCATGAAACATCATTACATAAAAACTGCACTATAAAGCAAGAATCTTAGGGGATCAAACAATAATTTGGCATCGTTAAAAATAAAAAAGATATAAATGTGGCACTGGTCGTGCGACTCACCCTCTCGTGAAGTGACCTGAGGTCGTTGGTGACAATCTGCGGCGGGGGCTGGACCATCCTCGGCGTGGCAAGCGGTTCCGACTCGGAATCGTCGTCCGCCTCATGTCCCTCGTCCGAGCTGCCCCTAAGGGAGAGGGACGAGGGCGGGGTCGTCCGGCTGCCCCCCTCCTCCTGGGCGGCCGCGATCTCGGCGTCGATCTCGCGCTCCATCTGCACCAGGATCGGGGCCGGCATCCCGTACCGGTATCCCCTCCTGGCCACCTCCAGCAGGCACAGCACCACGTTCTTCTCGTTCTTTCGCATCACCAGGTCGTCCGTCTCGAAGAGGAGGCACTCCTTGATCTTCAGGACCACTCGGCACCACTGGATGAAGTTGTGCACGTTGTCGCGCGCGTGGAACGTGCCCGGCTGCACGTCGGGCCGGTGCACCACCTCCTTGCACTCGCCCAGGGAGTGGCCCCAGCGCTTGGCCACCGCGATGATGCGGTTGGCGTGCCTGCAGAGTACCACCCCGGTCTCCAGGTGCTCCATGAAGTCGTCCGCCGTCACCGTCAGGCCGTACAGGGATTGCAGCCACTCGGCAAGGTCCTCCTTCATGGCATACAAGTATTCCTCGTGGCTCTTGAAGGGCCTGAAGGGCCTCGGCTTTCGAGGGCTCTCATCTTCCTCCTCGAAAACAGCCATAGTCCCGAGCTCTTCTCTCTCTCAAGGTCAAGGTCAAAGAAGATCAGACCTTCTGCTGCGAGGATCCATACCTACCTGTGTCTGAGGATGTAAAATTCTAAGCGGCTCTGCAAGCTGGAGATATATTTCTTACTGGAAATTCAAGCGGTTACGTTGGGCCAGCAATAGAAGACTGAGTAAGCTTTATATATATGTTGTTGGTTTATGTATATTATAAGTCCACAGCGCGGTACAAGCAATGTGTCCCTAACGAACTCGAACAAACATCTGCGGAGCACATCATAACAAACCGTGCGAACGCTTGGAGTAGTAAAATGCTATGCACGTGCGTGGGTACAAAAGCAAAACCAATGCGTTTTCTTCACCACATCTTGGCAAGCAACGAGTGTGGGCCAGTGCTAAGAGAACCTCCTCCGAATACGTATCTTCCCTTCTTCATCCTCTGCCGTCCCGTGTCCGGAGAGATACTGAAAGCGGGCGGGAGATCAATCCCGCAGAAGGCTGCCCACGTGACCACTGCGACAAGGAAACGCGCGCGGCCTCTAGTGGCGAGAAAGGGAAACGACTTCTCTCCGTCGCTCACCTGTGAGCGAGATGACTCCGATGCTCTGCCGTTCTCGATTCCCTCATCTGGAAAGGCCGCTTTCACTTTTTGTTCTCCCGTTAAATATCCATTACGATTGCATGATTATCGAACGCGAAATTTAAGGCGAGAGTATTTCAAGGCGTATTATTGTTCCAGAATGCGTCTTTTCTAGTCAGTAAAAGACAAAAAAAAAAAGTACCCATAATGGGCTAGTTAAAAAGATATCGATTTTGCCATGAAAATTTAATCTCTTAAGAGAGTCAAAAGACGTCAACAAACGAAATGTGATTAAATATTTTATAAAAGCGTTTTTAATGATGGCTTTTTAAGTAATGTCTTCAAACTGAAGAATTGAAAATCGTAATTATCAAGAGTAATTAATAAAGAGGCAGTCATGATTAAAAAGAGAATTATTTGAGATGCTCATTAATTTTTATTTTTGCCATATTAAATATGATTAACATTTTTTTCAATTTATATAAGAAACAAATTATTTAAATTTCCCTGACTGTTAGAAGTGTAACAGTAATTGTTGTGTCACGAACAATATAATCTCCAATTATATATTTTTATATTCGCTTTAGCAAAAGTTACGTTGGACGGCAAGACATTTCAACTTATGTGTTATATTAGTTGAGGGTATTTTACTTCATTGTATGTACGATAATTAGGAAATATTTATATTACATTAAATTACTCTAGTATGTGAAGAACAGATCTAGCTTCATACCTCAACACATGCCATACTGCTTAACTAAGAACTATTATGATTTATAAGCAAACTTTTGTGAACAGGGTAATAATAAAGCAGGCATTTGTGAGCAGGGTAATAATAGAATTATTGTTTATTATACTAATATCACAACATTATCTTACTTTTGTTAATCAGTTAATATCAGTGATAATAAAGGGTTTTTAAATACGTAATAAAATTTATGAAAAGCCAAGATATGCAAGATTATTATAAGATTAACATTATCATATAAGTACCTCGAAGGATTTAATCTGAAACCTTCTGGTGCTAATTGAGAACACACGCGCACACGATTATATATTTATCTATATATATAAAACAGTTCCGTAACTGACTGACTCACTGACATACAACGCACAGACCAAACTATTGGACCTAAAGGCCTGAAATTTTGCATGGCGATTCTTCTTATAATATAGGGGTGCACTAAGAAAGATTTTGGAAAAATTCTTCTTAGATTTTTTTAAATTAAATTTTTAAGCTGTTTTAGTAACTTTTTTTAATTTTGCATTTAAAATAATAATTTGGGGGTTATAAATTTATATCACGAGAAAGATCGTAAAAATTCCTTTAAAATGATATCTTTTTCGAATCTTTACCTCCATTTTCTGATTTTTGGTGAATTTTTAAAGATTAATAGTCAGAATTTAATTTATTAAATGCTGATCACGCGATTTCCTATCTTCACGTGCATAACAACTAAATAGACAAAAAAAAATTTTTTTTCTTCTTAATGCGGCAGACGATTGGACATTATCATAAAAAAATATTAAAATACGGTAAAAGATATTATGTTCCTCAAACTGTGCTATATTAACTGTACTATATTCTTTAGTTTGTAATTTGAATATTTTCTTCTACATAATTTTGTCTATAAAAATATCCCTTACGATTTATATATATATATATATATATATATATATTTACATCAATTGTATACATTGATCGTCGTATTTGTCGTATTTATTACAAATATATATATATATATATATATTTATTTATTTATTTTAGCATTAATTGCATACATTGACCGTTGTATTCAATTCAAATGTACTCCGTAGCGAAGTGCGGGTATATATATATATATATATATATATATATATATATATATTTCAGCTAGTATATATATATATATATATATATATATATATATATATTTCAGCTAGTATATATATATATATATATATATATATATTTCAGCTAGTATATATATATATATATATATATATATATATATATATATATATATATACACTCATGGACAAAAAAATTAGCGCACCAAGAAATAATTGCGGGATCGTAACGAAACTTGCAATGAAGGTACATGTCGGGGAGATATGCAAATGATTAGAAATGCAGCGTGATTGTGCATTACGTATAGCCGGTAGAGGGCGTTGAACATCGTAATCTGTGGAGTATAAAACAGGTAACCAAAGCTTGTTTGAGTGTGCTGAATCATTTACAAAGGAAAAGCTGAGATAGACATGCCATTACGCCGTGTTCGAAGACAATATAAGCAGTTGTCGCAGTTTGAGAGGGGGAGAATCGTCGGGATGATGGAAGCTGGGTGGTCAGCTAGGCGAGTAGCTCGTCAATTAGTCCGCTCTGATTGTGTTGTGAGGAGGTGTTGGAACCAGTGGACCCGAGAGATGTCATGTACACGAAGACCAGGCTCAGGACGCCCTCGACAGACCAGTCGTCGAGAAGACCGCCACATCGTAAGAAATGCACGCGTACAGCCAGCTGCTTCATCGGCCGTCATCCAGACACAGGTAGCACCTTCACTAGGGGCCTCTGTGTCTTCTCGAACCATACGAAGGCGCCTGGCTGAAGGACAGTTGGTATCGCGGTGCCCATTACGTGTGCTGCCCATGACGCCCACCCATCGACGCCTCAGTTTGGAGTTTTGCCGCGCACGAGGAAACTGGACTGCAGCGGAATGGAACCAGGTCGTCTTTAGCGACGAATCCAGATTCAATCTCGGCAGTGATGACAATCGTGTTCGTGTGTGGAGAGCCCGTGGTGAACGCTTCAATCCTGCCTTTGCTGTACAGCGACACATCGCTCCCACAGCTGGTGTGATGGTATGGGGTGCCATTGCCTGAAATACACGGTCATTAGTATTGTTCCGTGGCACCATGACAGCCCAACGGTATGTTCATGAAATCCTGCAACCACATGTGTTGCCACTCATGCAACGGCTCCCAGGAGCCATTTTTCAACAAGACAATGCTCGGCCTCATACGTCAAGGGTGTCACAAGACTGTCTCCGCACTGTTACTACATTTCCTTGGCCTGCCCGATCCCCAGATTTGTCTCCAATCGAGCATATCTGGGATCATTTGGGACGACGAGTTGGGCATCCCACGAGTTTGAACGAACTAGAGGCAAGGTTACAGTAAATATGGAACGAAATGTCTCAAGACATCATACAGAACTTGTATGACTCAATGCCCGATCGTATCGCATCGTGCATTCGCGCCAGAGGGGGTCCAACGGAGTATTAACTCCTCCGTTCTTTTGCCTTTTTCTCTGAAATAAATTATCCTTTTTCTTTGATTTTCTTATCATTTACTTATATCAAAGTAGTCATTACGTATGTAAAATTTCGTTTCATTTTGACGACTCCTTCTTGGTGCGCTAATTTTTTTGTCCATGAGTGTATATATATATATACATATATCGATCGTTGGTGTTCTGTTAAAAGGACGAATATGTATGTAAATCTCTATGGGTATTAGCCTATTTTACAGAACACCGACGATACACACACACACACACATATATATATATATATATATATATATATATATATATATATATATAGTTCGTGTGTGCGTGTGTTCTCAAACAGCGCCAGAAGGTTTCAGATTAAATCCTTCGAGGTACTTATGTGGTAATAATAACTTGTAATAATCTTGTATATCTTGGCTGTTCATACACTTTATGACTTAGTATTTAAAAATCTTTTACTATATATATATATATATATATATATATATATATATATATATATATATATATATATATATATATATATATATATATATATATATATATATATATATACGCATGTGTGTGAGAGAGCGTGCCCACACATTGAGATATCCGATATCCTTGGGGTTGGATGCTTTTGAGATATTCCAAACTCAGGAAATTCCATTTTTCTCAATTTATTTCACGTTATTGGAATCCGAACGATACTGTATTATATTTGCAAGATGAGAGAACAAAATGAAACACGTGGTCAGTACTCAAGGGTTTCTGAAACTTTAGATATGAAACTGAGTTTATCTATTTTTTTATCAATGTTTCTGGGTATGTATAGCTAGAAGCGTTGCGAACATGGTATAATTATTGACAAACAGATCTTGTATAGCTGTTAAGTAGAAACTAGTAACACATGGTAAAGGTAACTGCTGTCGTTGCAATCGTTAAAAAAGATAAAATATTCTTTTTCTTTTTGTGTGGGATTAGATATTTTATACGCTGAGAAACCTAAATAGACCATTTTGGCCGCGATTCGTATGAGTTTGCGAGTATACTTGTATTTCAGATATAGAAATTTTGAATATATTGAAATAAACACGCGTGAAAATTAGAATTTTGTCCGATATCAATACCAATTGTTATTTGATTCAGTGAAAAAAAATCAGACCAAAAAATTTAGCGAGATTCATTTGTCTTGGCGAGGGGTGTTTTGAAGAATACCTGTACCTCGCATCACCAGGGTAGTTCAAATTATTGAATACTGGTCACGAAGTTTGGAGAATCGGGATTGAATCCCCTTCCTGGCAAATAGTTGTTTAAATCTGTAAGCTATAAAAACAGAATTTGAACACTTAAGGGAGTGATATTTTGAGTTTTTTTCTTTCCAAAAAGGATATGTTTATAGAAAGCTTGTTGTTCCGATGATAGATATTGATGGTAAACTTAGAGAGTACTGTATTTTCTTTCAATTGTGTAAACTTCGATGGCATATAGTTCAATGATATAGAAAAATAAAGCATTATTTTAGATTTTTCCCACGGCCATCCCTAGGAATTTTGCTTCTCCGTGCAATAAACTGCATATTTTGCAAGGGAATTCTGATTGCAATTTTTAAAAAATATATACGGTACAATGAAGTTTTACTATGTAAAGATTTAACTAACAACTAACTGAAGTCTGGTCACAACAAAACAGGAATAAATAACGTTTATGATTATTTTTTCGTATAGTTTAGGCCAATTTTGCTAGGTGTTGCACCTTCGGGAGAGCAACCCCTGATTTTATCAATTTAACACTAGAGAGACAGGGATTTTTTTCTTACTAAAAAGACTGAATGCCGTCATTCTGGCGGTTAAAAATAAAATCAACAATTTAAAATATTTAATGTTTTTTAAATGGTTAAATACTTTAAATTTTGAACTATTTCATACCAATATATAATAAATTAGTATATATTTAGATATATTTTTATGCACGTATGCCGAGCTAACAACTTGGTATGGTTTATAAAAATATATGCATGGTTTGGGCAGTCTTTATTTTCCAACACCAATATTTCCGAAGAACCAACATTTCTGTTATTTGCAAAAGGCGGAAGAGTCGAAAAGTAACTAACATTTTTCCGGTATTATTTTAAAGATTTCTGCCTGTTTTCTATATTGCCGTCGAATCGACGGCTTTCAATGTTAGTAGGTATACAACACATTTACCCCCCCCCCCCTCTTTACTATCGAATATAATTTTGTAAATGTGTGTGCATATTTCGCGTAAAATTAGAAAAAGTCATAAAATTTCAGAAGCCTGGGGGCATAAATACAGACATAGTGCTCAACAGAATGTCCGAAACCGTCAAAATGAAGACAGCCGTCTTTCTAGTGTTAAGTTGGAGGCTATTTGAGCATCTATGAACTGAAGACGAATGTTCAAAAAATATTTTTAGCACTGTCTTAAATTATCAGAAAATGACTTCTTAAGTACACAGTTAAACATTGAATTAACTTTTCTTTAGAATTTGCAAGAAAGAAACTATTACGCAAGACTGCTCTCTTTGAAATTAAACATTGATTGTCCTCGTGCCTGACCAAGGAAAACCAAAGTGCCCCGAAACTAATGCTAATTCTCTGTAAGTCCCTGGAAGCTTTTTTTAAAGATTTGAAATGAACATGAAATTTTAAGAGGATTTGTGTTGTTGCCAGTCGTTTCCTTCACGTGCAGTCAAATTTTACGATTTACATGCTCACTTCTTGTCATGTTGATCATATAGGGGAACAAATTTGCAGAATAATAAAATACATCACAAATTTCCGTAAATAGTTAAATATAGCCAAGCAGAATGAGACTTATGCCTATTTTAGGAATTATTTTTTCTGCTCAATCAACTAATTTGCATACCTTAAAAATTACTATAATTTCTTAAAAACCAATTCAGATGTCTTTGAATCCATGCAGTTTACCTCAAAATAGTTGAAAAGGAAATTTTTTTTATGAAATTTGGCTGGCATGTTTAATTAGATATAACTTATTCCTAAAAAATTTAGGGATTTTTAAAGACTCTAATTTGAATTTAAGCGTTAATTTTGAATAATAATCACATTTTTCTTAAAATATGAATTTTTAAAAAAATCTTCAAAACTCAAAAACTGTTATTAAAATCAGTTATATATAGAGGAAGTGCAATATAGAGGATTTATACGTTATTGTCAGCTACAACCTTGTTCCAAAAGGTAATAATTTGTGAGGCATGCCTATTATTAATATGAATATTGCCGCTGGTAAAAAACAGGAGGCTACCTTGAGGGCGGAGCTAATCAGATCTAATCTGCAGAGATTAAGGTGTAGCTGAGGGTGTAAAGGCGTAACGAGTGTATATGTATCACAGTTCTACAGGAGTTTACCCCGGGTTCAACGACATGTACAAAGAATCCTACAAGTAGTAAAGAAGATTAAATGTTTTAAATTATCTGCTGGCTGGTCATTTCTCTAAGTTGGCTACTTGAATCAAAGACTTAATACCGTTCCATTTCCCCCACAGATGTAGGAAATCTACGATCCCCATATTTTTATATCTCGCACACAGTATTTCGACACTCTTGATTCCAACATACAGATAAAATTAAAATTATAATCCACTAATTTAATTCTTCCCATAGTACAATTAAGTTCTACACTATCTACCAATAAGTATTTGGATACCCATGCAAAGGATGATATCTGCGGTCCTGATATACGTCACGCCCTCCGCCGTTAAATATCGTGTAGGAAGCAACATTGACATTAGTCGCATGCAAGATGCCACGAAGAGCAGAGTTATCTGGTTTCGAGAAAGGTGTAATCGTCGGGTATCACAGAAATGGCCGATCCTTAAGGGACATATCTAGCGAGCTGAATTACACAAAATCGACAGTGGCCTATGTGATTCAGAAGTGGAAGGTGAGTGGTGATTGTCGGAATGTGCCCCGAGTCGGCAGACCCATGAAACTGGGAGATAGAGACCAACGGGTGCTGACCAGAGAAATTCGGAAGAACCGCACACAATCGACGGCCCACATACCCCAGGAGTCTCACCATGCATAAGGGAGTGTTGTTACCAACCGTAAGGAAGCACATCTACTTGGTTTTCATGGTCGTTCTGACGCCCATAAACCTTTGATCACAAAGTCCAACCGCGCTGCTCGGTTAATGAGGGGCAAAGCATGTCAAAGGGGACCGTAGATCAGTGGAAATGGGTTCTCTGGAGCCACGAATCAAGGTTCATTCTCTACCGTTCAGATGGCAGAGTCTAGGTCTGGCGTCAGCCTGGAGAACGCCTCCTGCATGAATGCATTGTGCCCACAGTAAAGTTCGACGGAGGTGGAATTTTGGATGACAGTGTGCTTTCTACATTATGGCAGTTTTACAGGTTGGACTCATGTTACTTCCAAGTCGACAACGCCAGCTGTCAGGTTGCGAGGTCCACCATGGATTGGTATGGTGACAATGGGGTTGACAGAATGGACTGGCCTACCCAGAGCCAAGACCTGAACCCTATCGAGAACCTCTGGGACGAGTTGGATCCAGGGTCCGATTTAGAAAATTCTTGACTATAGGCACAACTTGGGATAGGGGCCCCCTAACACTGATGTAGGCATAAAATTTCCAAAATTGACACACCAAAAAAAATAATCATGAATCATTGTGAAAGTACCATTTTACCAAGAATTGGCTATTTGAAGCGTAGAAGCCTAGAACATTATCAAATAACAAAAAGCAATACAACATATTAACTTCATCATTAAAACACCAATACAATGCAACCAGAAAAACTTAATCCCTTATATACTCTATAACATACATATGATGAACTATACATATAACTATACATATGGTGAACCTATCAATCAAATTTGAAAGGATATATAAAAAAATTGCTATTAAAAAAGGTAAAATTAAAAAAAATTTGAATTGGGAATTTTTTTTAAATAAAAATTTGGGGGGGGCAACATTCGAGGGCTCCCAGGTCAGGGCCTACTGAGCCTAATAGAAAATCAGGGCCTGGTTGGATCGTCGAAGGGGTGCAACAACCGCCCAAAATCGGGGAAGGAACTTACATGTCTTCTCCAAGCCTAGTGGAAGAAAATGCCACTAGCCATCATAGAAGGACTTGTGGAAAGCATGCTCCGGAGGATTGAGGCTGAAATTGCCTCTAGTGGAGGCTCTACCAACTATTGAATTTGAATAAATTTTGTTTTTCTTTTCTACCACAGGTGTCCAAATACTTATTGGTAGATAGTGTATTTTGTCTGTAAAATTAAAGATGTTTAGAGGTTACGCTTTTTGTGGTAGAAACGTCATCCTTGCGTGATTAATAGAGATGGGAAAATAAACTAATTTGAGACACACGAGAAAATTAGTAAAGGCTCTCTAAACTCCTTCTTAAATTATTCATCCCTAAAAATAGACCTGTCAAAACGTTTTCGCAAAATGACGAACTCTGAAAGAGATCATTTTATATATTTATATTTTAATATTTAAAACGAAGCAGTCGAAGTTAATCTTCTATTACTTTGAAACAAAACACTTATTGATGTCTTTGTTTATATGCATTTTTATAGTATTCCGTATCTTATACACGCTACAATTATTAATTTCAGTAAACATTTATAATTATATTATTTTCACGATTTTTCGTTCAACTTCGGGCAAATTTTCTGCGAATGCTTTTGAGTCATGGCCGCAGCGCACGAATCAATTTTTTAACTAATAGATACTCTCTCGGCAGACATTCATCGATCCTTCCAAAACTGGGTGACATGCGTGTGAGTAATCATGTGACTATCATAAAAACTATGACTCATCGTGCTTTGAAGGAAAGTCCTTCAGTTTAACTAATAATGAAAACAGAAAAAAGTAACTTTAAGTAATGTAACTTTATTTTACGACGTTTTAACTGCAATTAATGATGCTTTTCCTTCTGAGCCATTAGATTCTGGGAATAAGATAACTATAACTATAGTTAAAATATGTTGCTGTTTGTTGATATTATTTAATTATTTATTGTGGACTTTATACGACTAGCTAGATTTTTTTTAAATAGATTTGCAGCTATTGAAAACATTATGATTAGGGGTACGTAAATTTCGCATAAAAAAATAATAATAATAATAAAAAATAACAATATATAAAATTTTGCATTTATTCGCAAATAAATAAATAAATATATATATATATATATATATTCCAAATTTTCGCATTTATTTAAAAAAATCGCAATTTTACTTACTTGGTAAGGTAAGTATCAAAATTGTTAGTTGAAAGCTAACGTTGTAATAGTCCCCACATTCTCTCCCTTAAGTCTTTTGCAATAAGTAATAAGTACGTTTCGAGAGCAAGATCTCTCAGTTAAAGACCGTGTATGGTCTTTGATAAGCAATTATGTTAATAAATTATTACTATTATTACCTAATTTCGCTTGAAAAGCCAATTATCACCGAGTTTTCGCCGAAAAGTAGTAAAAAAAGTAATTTTCGCATTTATTCGCTCATACCGGCAAATTTCGCATTTATTCGCATCTATTTCGTAAATATGAAAATTACGCATCCCTAATTATGATGTAAAGAAATTTTTATGAGCAAAAACAATGTTTTGTATATATACCATGGTTATATAGATGTAATCCGAATAAAATAACTTTTATTTATAAAGAGACGCTTTTTAATAAATTAAATTAAACTTAACGGAGCGTTTCATACTGATGAAGCTATATATTCTTGGCAGAAAGTTCAATCTAAAATTAACGAATAAATAAAAAGAATCGTAAATCTCCATTGCTTACAGACATGCTTTGTATAATCATAAAATGGTTTTAATCTTATTATTTATTTGCTGTCATTACATTTGTTTCGTTTAGGTTAAAATGATATGTTTTTCCTAATACCAGGTTGTGGAAGCTCTAAGTGTCCGGAATATGCGAATGATTAAGTTTGTATAAAGAATTATTCGTATTAAACATATTACTTTAATGAGTAAGAAAGATAAATTGATAAAACAAATGAACAAATATATTTCTCCGGTTCACCTGGTCATAATCAGTTAGATTTGCTTTTTTTTTTTTAGTTCAATGTAGATCTATCTTTAAAATAACATACAAATAAAAATTATTTAGTTTAAAGAATTTTTCTTAAAAATTAGTGCTCTAAGAGTCAAAATGAGGAATTTTTTTATAAACCTAAAGAAATTACAAATGTAAAAATTCATAGAATTTTTTTCCGTACAATGCGATAAATTTTTTACGCAAGTTCTTAAATTCAAGCGGGTAATGTGGTACATGTCCTTTATTGTTGATGTCGGGAAATTATACAGTATGACAGTCCTATGCAGATGAAAGGAATAAAAGCAATGCTCATTAAGTAATTTCATAAAATAGTTCAGCAGAAGTGAGATATGTTGAACTACGCACAATTAAATATATTCTCGTCACTGCTTAGCTAAAAAATGTATAGTCTGTATAAAATTCCTGGAAGGCTAACTTTGCAGAATTAAACAATCAATCAGTTCTGGAGAAATTTGAAAAATTACCACTAATGCCCCCTAACTGGAATTCATTCCATACCAGATCCATATAGGCTACCGGGCTGAGGGGTGCGGCTCCGGTTTATAACAGCACCACAAAGATCGAAGTCCGAATAAACCAGGTGCCACCACGATTTTGATCGAGCAACCTCAGTGGTGGCATCCGGGGGGTTCGTACTCTCTCTGACCTCATAGATGGACTTTCCGGGCTACGGATTTAGGCTCGGTGCACACGAGCGATCCGGTGTCGTTGCGGCACCGTAGTTGCGATCAAGCAGTACATCGAGTTGAACTAACCGACTCACACGGACGAAGGAGTCGGTTAGTTGGGCATCGTCCGTGTGAGTCGGTTAGTTCAACTCGATGTACTGCTTGATCGCAACTGCGGTGCCGCAACGACACCGGATCGCTCGTGTGCACCGAGCCTTAACGTGCCCAGATCCGATCTAGACACGGAGGTATTTAACGGCGTTTGTCGGGATTCGATCCAAACAACCTCAGCACCGAAAGCCGACACGCTATCGCTAGGCCACCTCTAGCCCTCCCCCACAGCTGTAAGCAAGTAAAAGCATTTTAAAAATATATCAAAATGTGATGATGAGTGACAGGTTGAGTATAAAATTTGGATTTAAGCATGTCTTCACATTATCAAAAGACTTATAGTTTTGATCCTCACGTAGACAGGATGCATTCCCAGTCTTGGAAATCTGAGTCTTGTAATTCGGGTCTTTAATATGGTTGCACAACAGATTTGATGTATACATGATTCACATAAATAATTTACTCAGTATACTTGAGAAGTTCAAGCTTTTAAAATAGACGACCCCGCATATTGACAAATTATTTTTTCATTCTTTTTAAACAAATTCACGTTCTTCAACCACTCGCTCGCAATTGGTGAATTAACGGTGAATGAATAGATCACATATTGCCCATAAAGCCATTAAAGAGCTAGATTCAGTCAAATGAAATCTAGACAGTTAAAATCACATATATCTATTAAACAAGAATTTTGGCTACGAGAAGTACTTTGCAACCTTAATTTTATCCATTAGTTCAAAATATTATTTCTCCTGCCTAATTTGTCTCGAAATAGACAACTTGGCAGATTTATTTTAAATAGAACTTGGTGTTACATACTCATGAGATTTATTCAACAATCTATAAGTAATTCAAACATACTGATCTTCGATGTGAGCTACAGAAAAAGACACTGAAAAACACAGGGCCCGATTTAGAAAATTCTGGACTATAGGCACAACTCGAGATGGGGGCCTCCTAACATTGATGTGGGCGTAAAATTTCCAAAATTGACACACACAAAAAATAATCATGAATCATTGTCAAAGTACCGTTTTACCAAAAATTGGCTATTTGAAGCGTAGAAGCCTAGAACATTATCAAATAACAAAAAGTAATACAACATATGTATTAACTTCATCATTTAAACACCAATACAATGCAACCAGAAAACTTATCAATCCCTTATATACACTATAACATACATATATGATGAACTATGCATATAACTATACATATGATGAACCAATCAATTAAATATGAAAGGATATTATAAAAAAATTGCTATTAAAAAAGGCACAATAAAAATAAATTTGAATTGGAAATTTTTTCTCCCTTTTCTTTTAAAATAAAAATTTTGTGGGACCCCTAGGCCGGGGCCTAATGGAAAATCAGGACCTGGAAGAGCAGGAGGAAACTTGGTTGTAAAAAGTAAATTATTTTGGATACGTAAAATGTTAACTGTGGAACGATGTTGTTCTTTTTAAGCTGACTTAATCTGTTGAGGACTAGGCTTTTTGGCTATTGTAGTACGTTCGGGTCTCATGTGAGGCACGTCACCCTAAACAGGTTAATCAAGATGGAACTGCAAGGCAGCTTTATCTTAAAAGTATTCACATTATTACATTGTTGATTAAACCAGCAATAAAATTGTTTAATAAATAATTAAATATGTTTATTGAATGATAGATTTATTAGACAATTTTGCGACAATTACGAGAACTACACTCTTAGGCGCAACCCGAACCTCTGAAATTTTCCCCTAGAGGATTTCTTAATATATATCTGCAACGGTTCCTAACAAAAAACGAAAAACTAAAAAACTTTAACCTCCAAATTTCCACCCCATCCAAAACAAGTAAAATTGGTTCGATAGCAATCACCTAATTCGTTAAATTGGAAGAGCCCTCGGATTAAGTTACGAATATTGCGTGTGGTTACTCATAATTCAGTATTACTAGTGTATCTGTGTCGAAGTGAAGGTTGTTATTCTGGCGATAAGCGGCTTTAGGTTCTGCTTAATAAGTGTGACTCACTTTTAACCGCCGTATCTTCCTCCAGCCCGACCGACGCCGAGGCATATGACCCACAACATTTGTACCCCGTCACTTTTCAAACAGCGATTGTTCTGGAAAAAAAAACGGGTTAGGAACTGAAACGCACGAGGGCTGGTATTTTAATACGTACATATTTTATGCACAAGCAAACATACACACACACACATACTATATATATATATATATATATATATATATATATATATATATGTATATATATATATATATATATATATATATATGTATGTATATATTGTGGCATCACGGTAGGTTTTTAAGGCTAATCTCTGAGGCATTATTTAAAATTACTATTTCTGAATCCATGACTAAGAAGACAGAGTCCTAATTAAAATGCAAAGACCAATTTTAAAACCAAAACTTAACATGAAAATTTATATATATATATATATATATATATATATATATATATATACCGTATTTTTCGGACCATAAGGCGCACCTTTTTACATGCAAAAATGGAGTTAAAATTGGGGTGCGTTTTATGGTCCGAAGTCAACACTGAAATAAAATGAATATTTTATTATACATATTATTTATTATATTTATTATATATATTTTTCATCTTTACCAAGTAAGAAATTGAAAACACCTTTATATACCTAACAATTACAAAATACAAAATATTCTTATCTAAAAATCCTCCCATAAATTTTAGGTGTGTCTTATCATCTGGTGCGTCTTATGGTCCGAAAAATGCTCTTTAATACCCTAGTAAGGCGCAATTTTCAATAATGTATAATCATACCAAAAAAACATACATACATACATACATACATACATACATACATACATACATACATACATATATATATATATATATATATATATATATATATATATATATATATATATATATATATATATACAGGGCTAGATTTGAGGCGGAACGCGCCGGAACGGCGTTCCGGTACCTCTCTTTAGGTACCTCTCTTTATCAATAATTTGAAATACCCCCCACCCACCCCCCCACACCCCGGAAGGTTACCGTTCCGGCACCTCTATTTCTAGAAATCTAGCACTGTATATATATATAGTTTAACTTTAAAATCAAATAAAGTTTTAACTTTAAAATCAAACCAAAATGTAACTTCAATGTTGTATTGCTTAGTGGATATTTATCATGAATTAGTTTATTGTAACAGATAACTTACAACTTTGATTTAACTGATACATAGCTTCATGATAAACTTTTTCCTTTACTTCCTTTTTCATATTACGAAAGAAAATTTTTAAGTAGAGAAAATCTATTTGCTTTTCTAAATATTTAAGAATATGTTTACTTCTTTTTCTTCAAATCATTTTGGAACGGCAAATCTGTTCAAAAAAGCTTTTTATAATTCACCTCAACATTTTTTCTATCATATTATTCTATTAACCATGAAAAAATATCCAAAATTGTGTTAGGTGAATGCACCTAAGATTTTACGGGGTCTTTCTCTTTTCTTCTGGGAATTCACTTTTTAATAGCTACCGAGATATTTTCAGTTTAATTACTCGTCAAATAATGGAAGTAATCATTAAATGCTTTTAATACTAAAAGAAATATTATTGCAAATAAGTTTTCAATCTCTCATTAAATGCTATAGTTAATTCTCGCTTTATTTACATACGTGGTTGACATGTCCTAATTCATTTCTGTAAAATTTATTTCGAGAATATTTATTCTAAAGCAAAAGCCCTGAAATAAATAAATAGCCCAAATGAATAACCAAAACTGTTAAATATTAATTTAAAATTAAAATGAGAAATTAATTTTATTCTTTGCTGAAGAATCTGCATTGTATTCAAAATATAATCCACACAAAATTGGCAAATTTTCAATTTATTTCTAAATGTATAGCAAGGCATTCTTTTAGTTTTTGTTTATAACAGACACATTGATTTTTCTTTCCGAAGAGAAATTAATTATTCGAAAGAGAAAAATAGAAATAAGCAACTATGGAAAATGTAAAAAAGAGTAAATTTATATGGATAACTTTGCCAAGGGCAAATTGAAAACCATAAAACTAAAAGAACTAAAACGATAAGGACGATTTCTATTTATTTAATTAAAAGCGATTGCATTATTACCTTAAAGAAACTGAAAGTATTTTTGCTAGAGTTGTGGCTTTTTTCTTCTTTGCGTCTAGGGGAGTGATATACGGTCATATAAGATCAGATGTTCAAAATATGTGACAACACTTAATTGACTTTATTTATAGAACCTCTCCGGATAAGCCCGTAAATCTTCGTAAATTGACGGAACTGTCTTTTCACTCAACATTGTGCCCTGATTGAAATGCACTCAATTTCTTTTTTCTTTTTTTTCCAATTCAACATACGGTGCCTAAAGACATCCGCCCATCCACACCGAGAAATTGTTGTCTACTTTATTATGGAAGCGCTGCATTGGTAAACCAACACCGTTCCCTATGAGAATGACAGCACCAGAACGCCCTTATCTTGTCGGGATTCTAACCCCATCACACTTTGGGGAAGCTTCCGACACGAATCACTGTACAATGCTTGCAGTACATACCCACTAGTATGGAAGCACTGTATAGGTAAACCAATACCGTTCCCCGTGAGAAGGACAGCACCAGAACGTCCTTACCTTGGTCGGGATTCTAACCCCAGCACACTTTGTGGAAGCTTCTGGCGCTAATCACTGTACAATGCTTGCAGTACATACCCACTAGTATGGAAGCACTATATAGGTAAACCAATACCGTTTCCTGTGAGAAGGACAGCACTAGAACGTCCTTACCTTGGTCGGGATTCTAACCCCAGCACACTTTGTGGAAGCTTGCGACGCTAATCACTGTACAATGCTTGCAGTACATACCCACTAGTATGGAAGCACTGTATAGGTAAACCAACACCGTTCACTATGAGGAGGACAGCACTAGAACGTTCATACCTTGGTCGAGATTTGTACTCCAGCACACTTTGTGGAAGCTCGCGACGCTAATCACTGTACAATGCTTGCAGTGCATACACACTTGTGTATCCTCCTCCTCATTCACTTCCATATTGTTTGCTCAAGAAGCACCCCACAGTTAATACAACTAAATCCATGCTTAAACTGATCACATTAGTTGCTTGTACATTTTATCGAACAACGGTTTAGTTGCACATGTCTGTGCGGTTCAGCGAACGGATGCGAGTTCGGGCTTCTTATTTCAGGTCCGAGTGATTTTGAGTCAGAACGAGCACAACCCCCCACTCCGACCCCTCCAAGGAGGTAGGATTATTTTATTCGCAGCTATTGTATTTTTGACTATTGAACAGCAAAATATCGTTTTAAAATGATTTTTAAAATGCAATGAAGTATTTTCAAGTTAATACTATATAAATTATTAAATACAATGAAATCTATTTTTATTTTTGGAACGAAGTTCTTTTACGCGGCTTACAGTAGAGTGAACTAGCAGGAATCGTCACGTAATGAAAAACCGTTATGTACCCTTCATAACAGCTTTCTCTCAAGGACTCTGTGGCTGAATGGTTATCGCATCGGCCTCTGCAGTCCTGTGGAGCATCGGACTGCAAAGGTACCCGGTTCAAATCCCTGCACAGTCGCTGCCGGCAATTTTAAAACCCTTCACTGTATCAAATTTGATACATAAGTTATTTTTCCCCTTTATATTCAAAAGCAATATTTTTTATCCACTTGTGCACCTTGTATTAATTTTGAAACATCATAGCAAAGCTTTTAATCCCTGTTAGTTACATTTTCGTAGGATAGATGGCAGCAGGAATACAACTGCGATCTCGGTAAAAGATAGCCGTTCAATTCATACTAGACTTGCCTTAGTACTTGCTATATTTTCAGTATTTTAAAGTCAGTTTACATCTTTGAAAGTTTTATAAATATATTTTAGAGGTACGTATCTTTTATAATTATTAATAAAATACTTCTTTAATCTTTTATAAAAAATTCAAGTATCATTTCAATTTTATGTATCAAAAATGATACATGGTGTGCTTACGCCATTTTTTTAAGGAAATGGTGGGAAGAAAGTTTTTAACACAGAAAGAAATTGAGGAACTTATGAACAGATCGTGGAGTGATCATAGTGAAGATGGATCTGATTCAGAAAGCGATGGCAGCACAGATGATCCTAATTATAAACCAAACAAAGTTTGTGATGAAATTTTTGATGGTAGTAGTGATTCGGAAGATGAGGTATCATTACTTGATAATAGCGATGTTCTTGATCTACCTAATGGTGGGAACATGCCAAAAACTAATAGAAATAATACAGGGAGAACAAAGCCTGCAATCAACTGGAAGAAAACTAATTTACTTCTAAATGATGATCAAATTTTATTCCGAGGTGACGAGAATCTCGCTCCTGAAATTACGAATTTAAACACACCTCTAAATTTTTTTAGTTATCTTTTTACAGAAGATTTGATTGCGCATATAGTTCAAGAAACAAATTTATTCAGTGTGCAAAAAAACCCAGAAAAGTGTGTCAATGTAACGAATTTAGAAATTAAACAATACATTGGTATTTCTATAATGATGGCTATTGTACATGTACCAAACACTAGAGCATATTGGTAACCTGCCATAGGCAATGATGTAATAAAAGAATGTATGTCATTAAAACGCTTTGAAAAGATAAGAGAATTTCTACATTTTAAAGACAACAGTAAACAACCACCACATGATGACCCTCAGCATGATCGTTTATATAAACTTCGACCAGTTGTAAATGTTTTACTTGAAAGATTTTATACCGTCCCTATGGAATCGCGTCTTTCTGTTTAAACATATTTATTGTTTGTTATTGTTTTAATTCACACGGGATTTATATTGTGTCATTAATTTATTTTTGTTGGTGATTAAATAATAAAATTAATCCGATAAAAAATTATGCTAGGTAACATCTAAATCAAAATAATTAATTTATATAATAAAATTTTTAATTTTAATAAAAATAATTAATTTATATATTAAAATTTTTAATTTTAATAAAATAGAGAGAGAGAGAGAGAGAGAGAGTTGGTTGGTTGGTTGGTTGGTTGAATAAAAGAGGTCTGCGCTTTTTGGCGTGACAAAAATACACTAATATAATCAATAGAAATCTACATATTAAATCACGTTTAGAGTTGAAAAAATAACGTAAGGAACTTCGTTCCTGACGGGGATCCCCCGACCGCACAATTATTATTTTTTTTTAAGGTATCTACCTACAGAGCACTTTTTTCAAAAATATACAGTACTGATTAGATACATATATTTTTAGTTCAAACGCGTTATAATATCCTGAAAACAAATAAAATTTTGGTAAACATTTCATCACATTTTAAATTAGAGGGAAATTTTTATAAATTTTTAGCACAATTACCACAATTAGCACAATTTAGTGCTTACGCCAGGCACTCTACACTCAATTGAACGCAATATATTTTAATTTTCTTTGCACTATATACCACTGTGACACTTACCTTGTGTTCTGAAGTAAAAGTTTTACAACATTTTCAAAACTCACTGAAATATTTTTAAAAAAAATCAGGTAGTCTCTTCTAACGAACTACCGCTGGTTATTAACGTAGGATTACTTATCATTGCATACCTCTTTTGTATGTATATAAGTATCTATCTATCTACATATATATAAATCAAAATTTTGACGCATTTTGGTAGTTTTCTGTTTAGCTATTTACTTCTTGCCCAAGCAATATGGACTGGGTTTGGCACACTGCAAAAATTATAACTCGCGATGTAGGACATCTGAAATTTTGCTTTCCGGAGTACCGTCATGGAGGAACGTAATCCTACGTTAAAAAAGGAAAAAACACTTATTTTTTAATTGTCTTTTCATAAGTACCTGTAGAATTATTAAATTA
Organism: Dolomedes plantarius; assembly: GCA_907164885.2. Taxonomy (NCBI): domain Eukaryota; kingdom Metazoa; phylum Arthropoda; class Arachnida; order Araneae; family Dolomedidae; genus Dolomedes; species Dolomedes plantarius. Next base: position 122,860,534 of record OU015496.1, read on the forward strand.
ACATATATAGCTTAGCTTTCAGTTCAAAATATAGTTATTAATATGTAAAACCCTATTACGAAATTTTATCGAAACATATTTTAAACTTTTTCAATGATTAACTTTTTCGTTTACAAAAGTCACTGAAAAATAAGTTTTCTAGAAAATGCATTTAAAGATGCTACTTCCGGTCTTTTAATATAGCTGTCGGTTTATTAAATTGGTCATAAGTTCTTATCCAATGATTGTACGAATAAAAGTAAAGCAGTTTTAGAATCCTAAAAGATTGGTCTTTGAAATAAAGCAATGAAAAAAATTTCGAAATTTTACACCAAAACTGCCATTTCAGCGTAGGCAGATACGTTAAAGCAGAAAGATGTAAATGTAAATAAACCTCTTGGACCTCTTCTATTTGCTAAACACTTCCGCTAGAGTTGGTCCGAGTGTTCCCGGGCCTGAAGTCAGTTCTTATATATTCAGCCCGAACCCACGTGGTCGTGTTCATCCCGTTTCGCCTCAATAGTTGTAGATCTAACCGTTGCTCAGTTGTTGCATAGCTAATAAATATGCAGGTTGGCATCTAGCCTTACAGTTATTTGATCCACGTGGTCAAATAGCTGAATTTAAAAGAATGAAGGAGGGCTGTTAAATTTTCCACCATTGTTTTTCATCTGCACTCTTTTTAATTAACTTCCATATTAAAGAAAGAACAAGATACAGTTGGAAGAAATGTAGTATTAACATACGTATCGTTAACGAGAGAGGATTTAATGACATGAGAAACTTAAGAAGAACAACTTATGTTGTTTAGACGGATTTGTTATTTTAATTGCTATCTGACGATGTTTTTTATTCATTTGTAGCTTAGGATGTTTAATATCTCTTTCTATTATTTTCAAACGATGGCGGTCACTTACATTTTAATATTCATTACCAATAGTGGTTTACATTTAAAATGCAATACACAAGCATTCAATAATTTTTTTTTTCAGATCAGTGATTCTCAACCTTTTGATACTTGAGTACCACCTGAGAATTTTGTAGGGTTGTAGCGTACCACTGGTTATGTGATAACATTTTGCGGCAAGGTCAAATTAATTCTATACGTGTATGAATAACTTTATAAAATGTATTTTAAAGTAGATAAAACAAAATACAGACAATAAATCCATAAAACTTTCAGGTATTCTCTTCTAATGAAATTATCACGGGTTATTAACGCAGGATTTCTTATCGTTGCTTTCCTCTTTTGTATGTATTATGTATATACGTATGTATCTATGTAGTATATATTGTCCAAGCGATACAGACTGGCACGGGAACGGGGGGCACGTACCCCCCAATTTAACTTGAAATAAATTGAAACGTCAATAGAAGTTCAGTTAAAATCGGTAAATCTTAGAAAACTTTTATGAGAGTTGGATTTATCCCTCTTTTTCAAACTCTGAAACTGAAGATTCCGATTATGTCTTTAGCCTTAACATAGTTTTTAACAATGATATGATCCATAACAAAAATTCGATGCTATACTTTTTTTCTCATTTTATTAACATTATGTTTATTTTTCTCATTGTATAATTTTTGAATGCTACTCAAACATCAATTCTATTGTTATTCAATTTAAAAAAAATCATAATATTTCATACTTTAAGGACCGCCTGGCAGTCAATGCGCGGAGAATGGCCCTAACTAAATTTAATTCATGCCCCCCCCCCCCAAAAAAAAAAAAAAAAAAAAAAGTTAGAGGCACGCTACGCCTATGCTTCTGCCTCGTGTTGGTACACAAATAAATGCCGACGGCGGCATTCGAGGCATATACACAAGCATCCTGACATTCGACTTCAGACGCGTGAATCACTCCGCCCTATGCAAATCTGTATTTATACGTATTAAAACGGATGTTTTATCTAATAATTACATTCCTAAAAAATTAAATTAAAAAATTATCATAGACTCCCAATAGACCCCTGGAATATTATAGACCATTTTTAAACTTCCATAGACCCCCAAGGGATCCAGTCCACCTGGATCCCGTTGGGAATCCCTGGCCTAGATTTTTGTCATCTTTGTATCTCTATGCTTTGTGCCTCAGTACATAAGAACGTCTCCCCTATGGGGACTTTAAAGTGTTTACAATATCACCCATCATCTATATATATAAAACAGTTCCGTAACTGACTCACTGATATACAACGCACAGACCAAACCGCTGGACGAAAAGGGCTGAAATTTTGCATGGCGATTCTTCTTATAGTGTAGGGGTGCACAAAGAAAGATTTTTGAAAAATTCTTCTAAGATTTTTTAAAATTAAATTGTTACGCAGGTTTTGTAACTTTTTTTAAGTTTGCATTTAAAATAATAATTTGAGGGTTATAAAATTTATATCACGAGAAAGATCATAAAAATTTCTTTAAAATGAAATCTTTTTGTAATCTTTAGCTCGATTTTCTGATTTTTGGTGAATTTTTAAAGATTAATGTTTAGAATTTAATTTATTAAATGCTGATCACGTGATTTCTTTTCCTGGTACTTTAAATAAATTTATCGTCACGTGCATAACAACTAAATAGACAAAAAAAATATTTTTTTTTCTAATGCAGCAGACGATTGGATATTATCCAAAAAATAAATATCCCTTACGATTATATATCTATATCTATATATATATATATATATATATATATATATATATATAATACATCAATTGTATACATTGATCGTCGTATTTATTATAAATATATTATATTTAATTTTTTTGGCATTAATTGCATACATTGACCGTTGTATTTAATTTGAATGTACTCCATAGCGAAGTGTGGGTTTTCAGCTAGTTAATAACATATAAGGAATGCCAGCGTTTGTATATCATTGCTTCTTTAGTATTTACACTGGCTATCTCTTCCTGAAGAGCCGCACCAAGACTGCTGCAAGAAATGTATCTCTGTTGTATTCGTTCTCTCCATTTACAAATCTTTATATAACATATTTTTTGTCTACAAAAGTAAAGTTTGAAAAGAATTGCTTCTAATTATCGCTCACTGCAATTATTTTTGGATTAAAGGAAGTTGTAAATGCTCATGAAACTTTCAAGCTCGAAAACGATCTAGATTTTGTATGTAATAGTATACGTTTAAAAATAATGAAAATTTTTCATTTAAAATCTTTAAGGCTGCTGTGAACTAACCATATTGAATTCGCTCACCTCAATGTAAAACTATGGACAAAATCTGTCTACTATTTGCAACTACATACATGCTGATAATCCAATAAAAATGGCATTTTCAGATAGCCTGAACTTTTCTGCACCTTGCAACAGGATTCATTTTATAAAATTCGTCCACCAAAGGAATTTATGAGTGTCAAAAACACACTATATCAGAATTTCCCCAAATAATTTAAATTTTAGAATATTATTTGCATTAAAAAAAATCGAAAAATGCATCAAGGTGTAAAATTTTGTTCTCTATTACGGAGTACAATTTTTTTAAAAATATCTTTCAATCCAAGTCTGTAATCCTTGGGCAAATTTTCTCCACAGGTTAACACTGAGGTGAGCGAATCCAATAGGGTTAGTACACAGCAACCTTAAGATGCAGGCCCAGATCATTTTAGCAGTCGAATTGCATAAGATGATCGTAGCTCTCCAAACTAACCGATAAACCTGATAGCAAAATCAAAATTTGAGAAAAGTTTGAGAACTGCTGTTTTTCATAAGCTTTGGGCATAAGCTTTTGGGAAATATCACGTATTCTCAGAATCGTAAAACTAGTATTACAAAGTGATAATCGGGAGTGTCGCGTCATAGAGGATGATATTAATTTTTTTAACATCGGATTACGTTCCTCAATAACGGTCCTCCGGGAAGAAAAAAAAGTGTCCGTCCTGCGTCGCGAGTTATTAATTTTTGCAGCGCGCCAAACCCAGTAGCTGTAAACAGTTAAACAGAAAGGTACCAAAATGCGTAAAAAAAAGAAAAAGGTAAGCAATGATAAGTAATCCTACGTTAATAACCCGCAGTAGTTTCGTTTCGTTAGAAGAGACTACCTGAAATATTTTTTTACATTTTTCCTTGTTTGGAATTGTTAACTGTTAATGGTTAATTTATGAATTTTTTTTATTAAATATGTTAAGGTAAAATTTAAAAAAAAACATGCTTAGATAATTAAAATATTTTCAAAAGCCTTTTTCCTATTGAGAGTGGAAATATAAAAGTTTTCTTGGACACATAGAATCAAACTCAAACTCCAAATTATTCCGATTTTAACCGCGAAAATTACCGAAACATTAACCGCGAAAGCTGAATAGCATACATAATGTGGACTCGAGCGTAATCTGCAACCCAAATTAACCTTACGCTCATTCCTTGGATTACCGTTTTAGCGTAAGTGACACGAGTATTTAATGCTAACATCCCTCTGCTCATCGAGAAAGAGAACTTAAATGTTATCAAACAGCCGTTCGAAATATGTCATCACGTACCTCGGCTCTAATGCCCTTCACTTATCTTGAGGCGGAAGTCGTAAATGAAACGCAGATTTCAAAATGTAGCCTCTCTCGGTCGAGAAAATCACCGTTTGCTACCGCCAGCGACGAGATATTTCGTAAGAGTGAGGATTGGGCGAATTTTATGAGGCGGCAATGTACTTTTAGAGGCCTCAATAAAGGGTCTCTTTCAACTTTGAGGAGGCGAATTCCGTGGCGTTAGATCAGTTTTGAATATTTGGGCACAACCTAGATTTTATGGACCAGTCTATAAAAATTTCACACACTTCATGCTGTTGCCACGTGCGCGAAATATATTTATTTATCGGCACGTTTGAATAATTTATGTGTACTTGAAGACGCATACATATATAAGACGGTGAGTTTCAAAACTTATCCTTAACCAAAAATAAAATAATACAAATTAGTGACAATAGAGGCTCCAGGGGGGGGGGCAGTAGGGGCAATTGCCTCTCCTAAAAAAGCCCGGCGTATTTTTTTTTCATAGCCTAAAATTATATAATCGTAGACCTAATACTAAATGAGTTTAAATTTAAAAAGAGACGATTCTTATTTCTTACACACAGACACATATATATATATATAACCCTAAGAGCCGACGTTGCCCCCCCCCCCCAAAAAAAAAAAAACTCTGGACTGGAGTCGCCCCTGATTAGTAAGCAGAAGCGTAGCGTCGGGAGGGGGGGGGGCACGGGGGGGGGCACGTGCTTCCCAACTTAACTTGAAATAAATTAAAACGTTAATAGAAGTTCAGTTTAAATCGGTTTAAATCAGTTTAAAGTTGGTTTTTAATCGCTTTTTCAAACTGTGAAACTGAATATTCTGATTATGTCTTTAGCTTTAAAATAGTTCTTAACAATGATATGATTCATAACAAAAATTCGATGCTATATTTTTTTCTCATTTTATTTATATTTACATTTATTTTCTCATTGTATAACTTTTGAATACAACTCAAACATCTATTCTATTGTTATTCAATTTTGAAAATATCACAAAATTTCATATTTTAAGGACCGTCCGGAAGTCAATGCGCTGAGGAGGGCCTTAACTGAATTTAATTCGTGCCCCCCCCCCCCCCCCCAAAAAAAAAGTTAGAAGCACGCTACGCCTATGTTAGGGAGCACTGGATTCTTATCAAGTTCACTCCTGCATATAGGTGTAGCTGAATAATGTAGAAAAACTCTCTATTTCAATTTTTTTTAAAATGTTAAAATAACTGTATAACAGTGGTTATCTGCAAAAGGTTTTTGCAATTTGCGTAAAACCACTTACAGTGGATTAAGGACTGTTTCGAAACTCACCGCCTCATATAAATATGATAAGCTCTTAAACTAATAGGTAAATTAAAATCCTTATTCTTGTCAATACTTCTCGCTAACTGTGTTTTAATTCTAGTTTCACACGAGCCAATAACCCACGCAAAACAACCAGCATATTTGCTTTATGCAGATTTCGTAAACATTCTCGTTACGAATCTATTAGCGCGAGTGCCAGCATACCTGCTACATTACCATTCGAAAACGGCCTGCGTCTCTCGTCTTCCTCTACATTCGCATGATGGGATGACCATCGCATCTATGGAAGTCTGCCCCGTTACAGTTCAGGCATCATTCAAATTGATACTAATTTCATTAATCGATTCAAGAATTGTGTGCTTTTGTACATTCGATAAAGTTTTAATATCCTTTTCGGTGAACTGCCTGTGGCATTCGCTACTAGCACACACACACACACATGCATTTAAAAATATGCGTGTGTGAACGTTTGCATGCTGTGACGTAGCCAAGAAAAAAAAAACTTTTACTGAGTGGTCGCATGTTTGTTTTTGTTTGTCTTTGTGATAATGGTCTGTTTAAATTTATAATATCGTTTATTGTTTTTGTGAGGAGGAATTGTGCTGGGAAAAGGGCTGTTAAAACCCAGATCAACCCGAAATATTCGGAAACAAACACTCCTCTGAAATAACCTTTCGGTTTATGGTGACGTTGTCAGAATCAAGACGAGACATCACCGTTGATATGAGTTGCATGATCATTACCATCACATGGCTCTAAACAATTCGGCGAAATTACCGTATTTTTCGGACCATAAGACGCACCTCAAATTTATGGGAGGATATTTATAAAAGAATAGTTTGTATTTTGTTAGGTATATAAAGATAATTTCAATTTCCTGTTAAATAAAGATAAAACACAAACACACATTATATATATATATATATATATATATACAGGGCTAGATTTGAGGCGGAACGCGCCGGAACGGCGTTCCGGTACCTCTTTTTAGGTACCTCTCTTTATCAATAATTTGGAATAACCCCCCCTCCCCCCCCCACACACACCCGGAAGGTTACCGTTCCGGCACCTCTATTTCTAGAAATCTAGCACTGTATATATATATATATATATATATATATATATATATATATATATATATATAACAAATATGATAATACAGGATGGTCATAAAAATTTTTTGCCGGTATGTGGACCTCTAGCGGCCGTTCCGTCCAACCGATGGAGATGAGATTTCAGATATAGTTATTCAGAGATATGAGCTCGGGATTTTGTGCACGGCAATAAAATGGCGCTCACGGTTACGGTTATAGTTACAGAAACTCGAAATTTTTGAATGGCAACACCCACTTTCTCCCGTCGCAAAATGCTCAGCACATGCGCAAAACCCTAAATAGCGTCGGAACGGTACGTGTTGCACAAAAGATGGACGCGTTATGCACGCACAAATAATAACAATGCGAACGGCCTACAAAAACACGATCGGGGCGCACGGAGGAAATTTGCATATGACAGAGGCAAGACACCAATCACTGATGACAACACAGATCGGACAAAAGAAAAATTTTATTTGGATTACACATTTTCCACACGGGTGCCATCGTGTTTTTGTTAGCCGTTTGCAGAATTGTTTTTTGTGCGTTCTTAACGCGTCCGTTTAGTGTGATACACGTACCGTCCCAACGCTATTTAATGTTTTCGCATGTGCTGAGCATTTTACGACGGGAGAAAGTGGGCGTTGCCATTAGAAAATTTCGAGTTTCTCTACCTATAACCGTAACAGTGAGCGCCACTTTGTTGCCGTTCACAGAATCCCGAGCTCATATCTCTGAATAACTATATCTAAAATCTTATCTCATTGGTTGAACGGAACGGCCGCTAGAGATCCATATATCGACAAAGTTTTTTTATGACCACCCTGTATATAATATATCGCATCCCGGCAAGAAAAGTGACACAACTCAATAATGCAGCATTTGAGGAAAATCAACTTAAAGAACACTATACAGTTTGAACTAGCGTAACAATAAAACTGATACAACTGCCACCAGGTGGACAAATTGCGAGATAAAGATGTGTCGCGTTTCATGCACCATGGGGCATTTCATACATATTTTTCAATGACATAACCTCAAAATTGCCATTTTTTGACTTGCGTCACTTTTCTTCCCGGATTGCGATATATAATAAATAAATAAATATATATATATATATATATATATATATATATATATATATATAATAAAATATTCATTTCATTTTAATATTACCTTCGGATCATAAGACGCACGCTATTTTAAGTCAATTTTTTTATATAAAAAGGTGCGGCTTATGGGCCGAAAAATATAGTAATTTTTTTTCTATGACAAGGAAGTTTACGTTTATTATCATATGCTTTGGATGCGATTTTGCGATTGATAGTTACATGTCGGCGCAACTAAAGGCGAAACTTACACATTAAATATTGATATTTTAAGGATGCCTTACTTTCTTAGCTTTTCAATTTTTTAATATTTATAATCTGAAATTGAAAAAAGGTGTAACAACAATTTACTTCGTATGTGCGCATGTGTGTGTGTGTGTGTACTGAGGTAATTTCGGTTACCCGTCTGTTGACTGAACAAAATTGGCTATTCTCAATTCACTAAATATCCTGTTGTCGTTTGCAAGACCTTACCTGGCATGCGATCATGGAAGATATTTTTTCTATAAGACTACTTTCTGAAACTGCAATAACTCCTGCCCTTCAACAGTTCACAAGAGCCTCAGCCGTTTACCTAATAAGCTTTCCACCGTTTCGCGTGGCCACTTTCACTGTCCGTTCAAGCCTATTTAAACTGGCCTTTTCCCCATTATTTCTTTTACTCCTCATTAGTTCACTGTTCACCTTTCCCTCCTGAGTCCACTTTAAACGAAATCTGCATATTTTCTAATTTATTCAGAATTCTGTTCATAATTATTTGTTTACAGAGTGTTAGGTATTGAGAAGGTGATTAAAGATATGTGATATTTTTCTGTTAAATTAATGCAATAACACACGTTAGCAGAACGTACCAAAAAATAGCATTTATTTTGGTAAATTGCAAAACTTTGTACTGCGTAGGAAGCTGGCGAAATCTAGTGAATATAAAACATTTTATTTGGAGGAAAGTACTGATAAGGAATAATAAAAAAAAGTTAAATCGTCGATTTATTTAAGCACGAGTTTCCCAATATTCCATGCCTAAAAGTGTTCAAAGCAAAGAAAAACATACCAGATGATGAAGATTCGTTTAATATATAGATTTTAAACTCCTCGAAAACTGTGGAAAGGATGATAGTTAAATCTATTTTCGGTTATATCTGGAAATGGAGTTAGCGAATCACCATGGCAACGATGACGCACACCGACAACTTACTCCAATAAAGTTAAACTTAGAAAAGTAATCATATAAAAGTTTATAATAAAGCCATTCATGTTTCAGAAACAGCTTTTAAAGACATCACCGACCAAATCTGGCTCCAATATTTTTTTCTAAAAGCTCCTATTCCTATTAAAAGATAATATTAAGGATTATAAGCCTGTCATACTCAAAATATATTCATCCATTTCGAAAGAACTTATTGTTGAAGAAACCCGTCGGCCACCAAAACACTAATTATGTCATCTGAAATAGAGGTTTTTCTTTTTTTCGCCTTTCAGGGTGTTACCAGATAGTGTGAATGTTGTCTTATCATGATTCTACATATTAAGAGTCTTAAACTGGAATTTCCCCCTTTTTTCCCAGTTGTTTCATACTCGACAAATCAATACCGGAACGCACTGCACAATCAACGTAATTCCGACATTTTCTCTGAAGAGAGAAATCTCTCTCCTCTTGAAAGAGCGTTTTTTGGCGCATTTTTCCATCTCCCACTTTGACAGTCAAAAACACTTTTGAACATCAGAGGTTTAACAACAGTGGATGGTAAAATCCGATGCAATTCTTTTGAAACTGAGAGTAAATAAAAGAACAATCCGTCAAGATCTCATGAAGAGATTTTCACACTCGCAGATTTAAAATGCCTGCACTTTACGCGGACCCGTGTGTTTTTAGGTGTTCCCGTCACTTGCGCTTTTTGTATTGCAAAGATAAATACATTAACCTGTCCCCAACGATTTAAACCTCTAAAATTCTTTTTATTTATTTTTTTTTCAAAAAATCAATGTAACGAGCTCGATACTCACATCAAACCTGGAACCTCTCCGTTTGGACTCTACGGAGCCACTATGGTAAAGGCACTTCTCTAGACACTTCGAGGTCAAACAAATTCCGTTTTTTAGGGTGGCTCCACCAAAAAAGTTGTACAAATCTGACAAATAATTTTAAATTTTATTCGTTATTGCTAGTTGCAATTACACCATTGTTTCTGACATGCAATACTTTTGGTATCATTATGTACAATTTTACCATGTAAGTATTTTTAACTATTTTAAAACTTCCTCATTATGCCTTTGCAGTTCATAAACCTAAAACGTAAGGAAACATAACTTAATATAAATGATTTATCCTTAAACTTTTTTAACCTTAAAGATAGCTATTTATACCTTAAAGTTTATATTGCCTGAATAACTGTTGCTATTTTCTAAATAATGTTCTTTACTTTTGTATTTTTCAAAGGAAACTAGTTCTTGAGGTTTGAAGCTTTAAGTGTGTAGGAATTCAGTTTTTATTTTCATTTTTGTGAGGTTCAACAAAAAATTATCAATATCATACGAAGCTCTCACTTATGTGTTTAATTTATGAGGATATTCATTGTCATTATTACTTAATATTTCTACTCGCTACACTTTTGCAACACATTTTTCTAGTTATTTGATTGTATAAATTTCTCCGGCTGTCGCTCTATAACTCTTACAAAGAACTTTGGTATAGTTTTCAACTTGAATGTCTTCATTCTACAGAGGCTGTTCGCACATTTTTTAGACGATTTTGGTAAGCGGTAATAAAAAATCGTTTGCTGTAAAAGAAATAATTGCAATTGTACTATGTTTTTAAAAGTCAAAATTATCGTCTCCGGCTTGAAAGTTTTGTTTTTATTCAAAATGGCGTTTTTAACAAAGCAGTAGTTCGAAGGCTACATTTATGCTCTTTCCGAAGAGAAATATGCATACTCCGTTATCCCAAAACGATGTGAGAGTCATGGTTTTGTGATATCTAAAGCGTCGATATGTAATATCGTCAACAAGAAAGGAAAAAAACGTCAAATTGGAGCCTCAAGTGGGACAAAAATTCCAAACAAGTATCCAAGGAAAAAACGGACATCTTCGACTATTGCAAAGGTACGTTGTTTAATGTTAAAAGAAAATCCCCCTAGTCAAAGGACAGTTGCAAAATCATTAAAATGCTCGGTGTCCACTGTAAACAAAATGATAAACGTTGATTTAAATCTTAAGAAAGCGAAAAAACAAAATGTGCATCGTCTTCTTCCAAATCATATCGCTGAACGCAGGACACGCTGCAGAATTCTATATGAGAAACACTTATCCAAAGAAAAATGGAAAACAATTGTCACAATAGATGAATCATGGGTGTATTTAAATGATTGCAACAAAAAAAGAGCCATTTATTATCATAAAAGGGGAGAAAAAAATTTAAGTACATGGTTCAAAGAATCGAAAGAAAGTTTTTCTGAGGGATTCATGATTGTTGCTGGTTTTTCTTGTAATGGCAAGTTAAAAATAATGAGACTGGAAAAAATGTCAAGATTAACTCCAAATACTATCAGGAACATATTTTATCGCCAATTTTTCTGAATGAAATACCATCGCTTTACCCACAGTGCCATCAATCTGTGAGACTCCATCAGGACAAAGCTAGCAGTCACACATCAAAATCCACTGTAAATTTCCTAAAAGAAATGGAACAAAAACTGGTATCAAGGCCATACCCTTCACTGATATCCCTACTAAATCTCCCGACGTATCACCTATGGATATTTGTGCTTTCGGACTTTTAAAATCTGCATTATCCAAACGTCGTCCCAAAACCCTTACAGGACTCTAGAAAGCTGTTCAGGAGGAATGGGATAGAATACCTCTTCTGACACTTCAAAAAGGCATTATTATCCTGGAAATTGCGGTGTCGAAAGATAGTTCAGAATATGGGATGTCAAATAGAACATTTAAAACACAAGAATTTTATGTAATTTAGTTTTGTGAATACAATATACATCGTCTAAAAAATGTGTGAACAGCCTCTGTATTCAACAGGTATTTTTCTGCTATCACCGTGATTCGACATTTTTTTTTTCCAAATTATGAAACATGTCTTGGAAACGTCAAACTCGACTTGGCGCTCGAACCAGAGACATCCTGTTACATGCACATTCGTGTTTACATGTTACATCTTGCGGAAAATTCTCATTCTTCATTAATGAACACCTGGGTGGGCATAGGAAATTTGAACTGCAGTAGTTCTAGTTGTCAAATTAGTTGTTTCAGATAAATGAACAAATACCCCTTTTCAATTTTAAGTAAGTTCGTGTATTAGACCCAAGATGTTCTTTTTTCTATTTATTTAAAAATATCTCTTTGTGAAGAATTCAAATGTATAATTTCCAGCTAACCCCGTGGATGTAATGAACAGTTTCACTTCTTGGACACATCTGTAGAGCATCCGAATGTCAAAAATTTGCACCCACTTTCCAATACTTCAACGTTAAGACCAACAGAAAAAATTTTAACCCTTTCTTGTTAAAAAATCCTTATTTCTATTACATTAAAATTAAAGTTTAATTCTTCATTGTTCAAATTATTTTTATTTCCGTCTCTTTGAAATCTGTTAGCTATAACATTACATCATTAAAGCCACCCTGCTTTACTCATCCCCTCATTCTCTTATTTATTATTTTTCTAGTAACACAACTGAAATTGCCCAGTAATTAAACGCGTTGATATATGCTTCTCGAATAAACGTCCTGTACCCTTATTCCACCAAAACATATAAAGATCGAAACTAATAGGCCCTACAAGCCTATTCTACAATATAATTTTTCAGACATTGTAAAACATAGAACTGAGAACTGACTTCAAAGGCCTTACAAGCATTCTACAATATAATTTTTCAGACATTGTAAAACACAGAACTGAGAACTGACTTCAAAGTCTCACAAGCATTCTACAATATACTTTTTCAGACATTGTAAAACATAGAACTGAGAACTGACTTCAAAGGCCTTCCAAGCATTCTACAATATAATTTTTCAGACATTATAAAACATAGAACTGAGAACTGATTTCAAATAGTTTCAAAATATATCCTCGAAAAGGACGCCTTCTTCCGTTAGGGACGTTGGAAGTAATTCCATCTTATGGGCAGCTACCCAACGTGCTGCTAGATTAATCACGGCCACTCGTTGAGATGTCATAACCTTTGTCATTTGAATACTTACTCAGATGTTATCGCTTTTTAATAAGTTGAAATTAAAGTAACGAAGAAGATAGCATCTTTTTTTTCAGATTTCGCTGTAAATAGCGCAACTGCTGAAGGGAAGAGTGGGATCACGCAATATGAACAACGGCAGAAGGTCGAAATATTTAAATGCATGCTTTGTAGCCTTCGCTCACTAGTTACGGATGGAAGCGCCGGGAGTGGAACTGGAGGAAAGGTTATCCTGTTCCAGTAACTATTAATGTCTCTTATGTGCGTGCCAACGCCGGATGAATAATTACTGAAGTCGCTATCAGAGAGATTCTTCAAAGAGAATTATGCAATTTCTCTACGTATCACGTCTCTCCTGGTATATAATTTATTTATGACCTACTAGGCTGCCTTCGGAACACCGATGGGGTTTCCCAGAAAGGAGTAAAAACTCGCCTTCCTTCGCACCTTCCAAATGTCCTTGCAAATAATACATTATCAGTGAGGACTATCTATGTACGCATACACATTGTTCTATTTCACACAAAAAGACGCATTCTTCCGCAAATACTAAGACCACGTACATTCTGGAGTAATACCGGCTGAGCGTAAAGCATTAAATGCAATCAGAGAAGGATACTTTGAGAAGAGTAACATCTTTTATGCTTTCTCTTGAACACACATAAGACAGGAATTCGCTGACTAGATGGCATATTGAGATATGACCGCAAAAAATATGAGCCGATCGATTGTAGAGTATATGAATGCCAAAGAGAGAGATTAGATTAAAGAGGATGGTACATTTGTTGCAGAACTGAAGGCAGGCTGTTTAGTAGAGATGACTTTACTGAGCATCTTTAGACTTTTTTAGAGTCCTTAAATATATTAGAAATATTTTGAGTGTAAGACGTTTCATATATATGTAAACCAATCATTTCATATATATATATATATATATATATATATATATATATATATATATATATATATATATATATATATGTGTGTGTGTGTGTGTGTGTGTGTGTGTGTGTGTGTGTTCAGTGGAATCTCGATCTATCGTTCGTTTTTCAAGGGACTGACTGAACTGAACGATAAATGCATGAAAACGATAGATCCGGGAACATAACAAAGCAATATGATCGTCGGAACTGGGTGAAATAAACGATACATACGGGAAAACGACTATTCGGGAAACGATCGATCGAGGTTCCACTATATATATATATATATATATATATATATATATATATATATATATATATATATACGCATTTTATACACACACACATATATATATATATATATATATATGTGTGTGTGTGTGTGTGCGCGCGCGCGTGTATGTGTGTATGTCTGTGTGTACTGCAATCGTTTGTGCAAAATACCAAAAAATCGTTGGTCGTAAATGGAGAATGTGAGGGAAGGAATAGACACGATATAAGATTCCACAATGTTCTTGTGATTATGACTCAGGCGTCGAAGTCCAAAGGCCTAGATTTTACTCCAAAACAGTTGTTGTAATCTCATCATCTTTCAAATGGACCATAAACAAAGAAAACCATTTTTTATGAAAACAAAACCATGAAACATAATATTGTTCAAAACTATATGAGACGTCAAGAGCAACTAACCTGCATTTCGGTTTTAACCTATATTTGAAATAAAATATGTGGCCGAGTTTGCCCTGTTGCCAAACAAAGACAAATTACTCATAACAGATCTCAGCAGGAAAGCTTGGTGTTTATCCAAGTTGTTTGTCCTTCGGAAATTCAATACGTGCAGATTTGAAGAATGATGTTTACATATCAGTTCGGAGAGAAAATAAATCTTTTGAAGAAAAAAAAGAGAGAGATCATTATTAAAAAAATTTACTGGCTTAAACGAATGAAAAATAAAAATTTATTCATTTTCAGCTTTTAGTGACATTTTGCAGGAATCGATCGCTGAAATTGAGTGGAAGTAATTTATCCTCTTAAGTTCATAACAGAACATTGAATCAGTATTTTATTTTACTAAAAGAAGTCAAAACCCACTGAGTGTCCAATCCTTTGAATATGAAAGAAAAATTAGTAGTACTCTGTACATTAGAATAAGACCATCTCATTGAGCTGACATTACTCGAATTAATAGCAATTTACATTAACCAAGGAATTATTTAATACTTCATCACTGCCATATGTCAGATATAAAATGAATCTTTTGTTTACAGTTTTAATCTTTTTTCCAAAAAAACGAGGATAACTGAGCAATACTAAATAATTAAACCTATGAATCACTAGGATTAGTAAAAAAGAATTCATTGAATCATATTCATTGCTTATAATAAATGTAAAAAATATGCATTATTATTACGAATTTTTTGTTAAAAACAAAGAACCTGAAGCTACTATATTTTACTTTTGAGTCTAAGGGAAACAAATTGCAAAAAGATGGCAAATAAAATAAAACTGTTGTCAAGAAAACAGTCTATTTGAGAAATTTTACTTCCCCAAAATAATTAAGAATAATTTATCCCGAGCTTTGAATTATCAGTACCGCGGACTGATTAAAACTTTTCACTAAACTATCTCATAATAAACCTTTGTTTCGGTGACTCAGGAAAATTAGCTTGAATTCTTCGCACCCTATTCAAAGCGTGTGAATCCAACAGGTCCCAAACTCCCAATTTTAACTATAAACTTGATTATTAACTGCCGCCCACATGGTGTAGTGGTTAGCGTTCTGAGCTGCCACGCAGTGGGCTTGGGTTCAAATCCCGAATAAGGCTTGGTCTTTTCCGTGTTGTCCCCTCATAGGGAGCAATGCTGGCTAAGGTGCTCCCATAATGAAGTAGCCAGTCAAATAGCGGTGAATAACAAAAAAGTGAATGTCTCACGACAAGTTCTACCGCATTAGACTAAAAACTGGATTATTAACTTTCGGTTTTAGGCCTGAGGTAATCTAGTGGTAGCTCGTTAGACTTGGAACCGAGGGGCTCAGTTCGAATCCCGACAAACGCCCATAAATACCTTCGTGTCTGGGCCAGACATGGACATTTTAAAATCCGTAGACTGGAATGTCCTTCTATAAAGTCAGAGAGAATAGGAACAGATATGTATCTCCCTGGTGTTTGCTCGTCAAAATTGAGGTGGCACCATAGGGTGGTATTGGTTCACCTATACGTTGCCCCTATTGAAAGTACCCAATAATTCTCGCGGATTATGTATGAATGCCTTCATTGACAAGTTCCCCGTCTTGACAAACACTTCCAGTTTTTGACTTTTTCTCAACTCGGAGAAGCTTTAGATCCTTTAAAACTTTGTTTCCTTTCATATAGTGTTTTCTATATATGTGTGTGTGAGCCTGTAAGGGCGTGTTTATGTTTTTCGTTGCGCTTTCTGTAAGCATATTTTGGGATATTGGAGGTCTCAATACCGCCAATCTTGATAAAAGATTGCAACAATTTATATTTTAGATTTTTATTTTCAATATGCTTTTAACATGGTCAGGACATCGTGACTCAATTTCTTGTTTGTATCAATCATGATATACCCCGGTCTAAGTTTCAGTAATAATTTCCAAATGATCTGAAGCTTTCTTAAGAGTGTCTTCGGGATCTATGGTTAGTCACTAAAGGTCAATTTTTAATACACTTGAATTTTACTCTCCGCAATTGGAATACATAACTAAGATCTTTTTTCATAATTTAGGGGCTTAAACAATGAAATCTCTACATAAGACATGCTTTGTCACTTCGGAGAATCTGAACAGCGTCGCGTTTAGAAAGTTACGCACAAGTTGGCCTTCGTTTTCTTTCGGGGTTTTTCTGTCAGTCTGACACCCGTTTAAGAGAGTATAGACATTTCTCTCCACCCACCTTAACGATACAGTTGCAAACTAGCCTCTAACCCAGGGATTCCAAACCTGTGGTTCGCGACCCCCAAGGGGATCGCAAAGTGTTTTCTGGGGAGGGGTGCCACGGTTTTATTCAATTAATATAACTTTTTAGCTAATTTGGCAGCAAAAAAATTATCAATATGTATTTTCCTGGAAATTGTCGGCCAGTGACGTTTTTTGCAGAAAAAAGTCTCATTCAAAGCGCAATATCTCAGTTCGCTCCAGAATATTTTATCAGTTCGTTAGAAATCTACCGCCTGTATTTGAAGGTAAATGAAAAACGAGGTTACTTACTACGTGCAGTATGCAAATTCTAAACGTCAGTTTCTCTTTCATCAATCTCCGTTGTCCCTTTTGGCATTACTATTGTTGTTTTCCCAATGGAATAAAGCAATTTTATTTTGGTGAGAGTTCAGTGGCGTAGCTAGAACTTTTGCCGCCCGGGGCTGTCTCTAATTTGCCGCCCTTTCTAAGTCAATCAATAGGTGGTTTTTATAAATTAATAAACATAAATAAATAATTGTAATTGAGACAAACTATAGGTGGGGAACTTTTTTACCATTGGATGCCATATTTAAATTAGGCAGTAATAAAGGAGGCCGTGTCATCTCCATGGTAACGGTGGTACTAAGAATTCAATAAACATCGAGCACGGAGTAGTACATAGAACTTCTACTCGACATCGGCACCATTGATGTCTGTATCCGAGCACAATTTTTAGAGATAATATTTTCAACCCTACATTGACTTGACGATGAGGAAAAATATTCGAAATCATATAGTAATTCATAATTCGTAGAAATCGAATAGTAAACTTATGAATTGAACAAGTGATTTTTTTACAACTAATACTAAATAAAAATATGCCGCCCCAAAATATGTGCCGCCCGGTGCGGACCGCACCCACCGCACCCCCCTAGCTACGCCACTGTGAGAGTTTTTCTATTTTCGTTTTACATAATTCTGAATCAATACAGTAGGTTCTTTATTTTTATTGACGTTCTGTTCTGCTCTGCTCTGTTCTTGCTTTTACACGTCTTTGACTGTTGGAAGAATGTTTCTTCATGTTCTCCATTTCTTACAAATTTCATAAAAATGTCATTTTTGTTAAGTAAACATTTAGTTGGAATTTAATTACAAGACATGCATTTTAGTGTTTTTTTGTTTGTTTTTTTCGATCTTAAAAGGCCTTGTTAATGAAAATATGCAGGAGGTCACAGGATGCGTGGAAATCGTTGAAGGGGATCGCGACTCGAAAAAGTTTGGGAAACACTGCTTTCGAGGATTTCGATGATTTATTTCTAAAAACGAACAATCCGACGAAACTAATGACTCAAAGGACAATAAAACTGGAAATGAGATATTCATTCCGAGTTTGAAAACTGTGTATCTGCTGCTAATGATGTGACGACGACTGGCAAACCAAGCAAGAGAATAACCCTGTAGGAATACAAGCCAAAGCAGCGGCACAAAATTATTTAGTGTTTAATGACTGCGACAAGGTTGAGGAATATAAAACAGAACTACCGTTGACGTACTCAGTGGCTATGGAATCTACAGAAAAAGCTGCAAGGTTTTTTTTTAAATATTGCTTTCTATTTACTCAATTTATTTATTTATTTGAAACGAGAGATGCAAGTAAGGATTTTCTTTCATAGCATAAGTTTTCTCCAAGAAAAAAAATTAGAAATCCTCTTAACCTTTTTCTTTCCATAAAAGGAATAAAAGAATAATGTTAAGCATATTCAAGTTTTTTTATCCAGGTTTTTTTGTGAGCATTCACACAGCAAGAAAGTACGGTCTTTGCGTACTAGTAAGAAACGAGAATCACTGTATGCAATCCAAATGATGAAATTTTAAATACCATCCGGTACATCGTTGAACATAGGTCGAAGTTATTGCGAAGTTATCAGGATTATAGCGAATAAAACTTCTGAAACCTTGGTATTTTACATATTGTAGGAAAAGAGTCTAGAATTTAAAAAAAAAATAGATTTCCAACCTGATTTGTACAGCTCCGAGCAGGTAAAAATAAATGTGTAATTAATAAGGTTTTGAAAAATAAGTACGCCATCATTTTTTTCTGAATAAAATTCTAATTAGTTAATTAGTTAATTTGACGAAGTAAAACTTAAGAGACTACTTGGAACTTGAGATTTTTTTTCTTCATATTTTTAGTACATTTCAAAAATTTTTATCTCGATAGTTATCTCTGAACAGTTATTCGTTTCAAAATATTTCAAAATGTGCAGACATCGATATGTGAATCTGTTTTTTGCTACTTAAAATATTTAAGGGCCTGGGGAGGTAATTGTCCAGGAATCGAGTGGGAGCCCAGGACTGAGCGTTGTAAATATACATTTCTCAAATATTATAAGAAAATACTTTTCAATTTTCTACTTGCATACATTACACCGAAGGAACCCCCACATACCCCCAAGATACATTTTCGTGGCTCATATGACTTTTCTTTGCGGTCCCGTCTGCAGCGTGTTGAAACCGATACTAACTTTTCACGCATTAGGCAAACCTACCTCGTACGATTTAAATTAAGAAAGAGGCCGTGCTACATTTATTTCATACTTATAGCGTTTTCTTTTCATCTCATGCTTCCTCTTCACTGTTAGCTTTTATTCGAGGAATAAACCAACCAAACTTCCCGGGTATTTGTACAGTAAAGTTATTCAGTACAGTAAATTTGTACGGTAAAAAAATGTATGGTACTAAGACCCGCTTCTTTGCCTCCACATAGTAGGAAGAGTTCACAGGGAAGAGCACTGGAAGAGTTATCTCTGATCAGTTTATGTGAACATTTCTAGTTTCGTGAAGAGTTAGAATAGCCCAAGCTGAACACTGCTGCAGTCGTCTCCTGATATTCAATTCTAGCTGGCAAGTCTTGGTGGCGGAGGGCAAGCTGCTTTTGACGAATTGTATGGGTGCTATTAGAAGGATACCTCGAAGCCAAGTCCGCTGCGGACGAGAAGCGACTTCATTTCGTGTGGCATCCCTGGCCGTCCCTTTGCATTGACTGTACCATCAGCCTCTCTTCTTCTAATGACATTACTACAGAGACTTCATTGAAATAAGACTGTGATTTTCTGTCTTGATGAGAGAGAAAGGGTCAGTGTTGTATAACGGCTGAGCGTTCAGTTTGACGAACAGTGTTTCCTGTTTGTTTCCTGGGCTGGGAAAATGCTTTTAAGATCTTGAGATACGGGGACAAATCGGAATTTATAGTTATAATAAAGCGCTAGCAAAAATAACCAGTCACGATGGAGATTTGGACCACCTTAACCTTTCTTAGGCGAGGCAGACTATGATTATTTTATGTGAACATTTTATTATTTTTTGTGAGCTAGAATCGTGGCAAAACAACCGAGAGTATTCCAAAATTGAAGGTCCAGAATCAGAATCTGATGCTAAAGTTTGCTGTCCTGGGTGTCGGTAAAATGTAAGAAAAGTAGTACACTAAATTTATCTGAATGAATTTGAAATATATACAAATCTTACTCAGATATACGCTAAAAAAATAATAAGACTGTGAGAACCAACCGGAAATCTTAAGAAGCCAATTTAGGACACATATCATTTCTCGCCCAAATTCGATCGAGAATAAAACATAAGCAACAGACGCCCATTTTTTCTCACGCCGGACCACTAATGCCGGACAGACTTTTTCCTTGTATACTCTTTGTGAGGCAAGTAAATATTCTCGTCCGTTTTCATAACACTTTGGCCCCGAGCGTAATACCCGACATCGTTAGAGCGTCCAAGCGGATCGGCACTTAAGACCATTTTTCGCTCTTGAAGCCCTGCAGCATATTTAACACCTTTTTTTTCTTGCACCTTTTTTGAGGAACAGTTTCGTCTTTTCGCGAGTTTACACTTGATCGGCTGCAAATGCCTCGAATGCCGCTTACGGGGTGCGAGTTCTGTGTCTAGGTGTAGATTGTAGTTTGGGTTTTGACTTGTGTTCTGAGGTTTTGCAGACAATTCAACTAAGACACTTCTTTCATACGCTTAAACGAAGCTGAATCGGAGGCCTAATATACACGAATTGAGCCCTAGAGACCTATATTTTATGAAAGCCTCCTCTTTTACCAAAATAAAATGTAAACTAATTTTTACGAACAGATTTAGCTAAAATTTGATTTAATGCTCTCAGAATAAAATGACTCATTCTTAATGAGACTATAAACTTTTTATTATTTTTTAAATAATGTTACAGTCAGTCACAATTATAACATTAAACTTCTTTAACTTTTTTGGAGATCTGCTCAAGAGTTAAATCTGCCATCGCCTTTTCATGGCGATCTCCTCCAGCACATGACTGGTATCGTTGCAGACAGCCGGGAGGAGCTATGGCTTTTGTGGGCAATCATGCTCAGCAGACTACTTTAAGGCAATTTCAAGTGCCTTAAATTTGATCAAGGCAATAAGATCTTCCCCATTTGTAGAAAATGTAACATAAATCATTCCACCCCTGACCATCTTCTTTCTTCCTTGGGGCTTGAAAAGGAAGATTTGACGCAGAATCCCCTCCTTGTCTTGGATTTTTTTAAATGTTTTCTGTCTCATGGATCTGGTCTAGCCTATCGTCTAGATCAGGGGTTCCCAACCTTTTTATAGTACCGTATCTGTACGTTGTAAACAATTTGATGACGTACCGGTAGATCAAAAATTTTGAAATGGAGAATAAAATGCAATGGAGAACATTTGTAATGTTTTTTTTTTTGATTAATGTAATGTTTTTTAATTATTCTCTTTTATTTAAAACCGATTTTGAAAAAATAAAAACACGAAAACTGTCAATTTTTAATGCTGAATTCATATCTAATTTTGTTTTACAATAATTCTATTTGATAACAAAGTGATATTAATCACTTCAAATTTACATTGGAATCCCTATGTATCAATTTAAAAAAAGACACCCGGTATACATATATAATTTAAAATAATTTTTGTAAAATGTAATGATTGGATAATTCTTTTTTGAAAAATATATGTTTTATGATTGGGAGTAATGTGATCTATATGTAATTTTAAGATTTTGTAACTAAACTAAAACCATGACTAATCATACCCTTTGTAAATTGTTTAGTGTTCTTAACAACGAATAAGTTTATTTGTATATGGTCTGAAGACGAATACGAGATGTATTCGAAACATGTAGCCAAGCATTTATTAAAATAAATTAGGATATATAAAAAATCATTTTAAATAAATGCCCTGAGTTTAATGCACTTACCTTAACAGCTTCTTAATATTTATTAATAATACAATTACTATTGATTAATAGTATACAATTAATTTAAAGATGTTTGAAACACAAAACAATTTTTAGTAGAACTCAGACACAGTTATAATTCGCAGGCGAGTACCAAACTTTTATGGGGCGGTCATAGATAACACATTCAGGTGTAGACGGCATCATTTGAGGTTAGGTAAATCCCAAAAAAGTATTACAACACAAACAATGGATAAGAAATTCCAAACTAAAATATTAAAACGTATGGATTATTAGTTATTATAGTCATTTCTTTTCTTTTTTCGTATTACAGATTTTTAATAGATTTTTGTTTTAAATTGTAAAAGCATTCGCGTACCGGTAGCTGCTTGTCCGCGTACCGGTACTGGTACGCGTACCCAAGGTTGGGAACCACTGGTCTAGATCAAATAGGATTCAAAACAACAACAACAACAACATTAAACTTATTAGATTGGAGTGGCGCGAGCACATTTTTAATTACTCCTTCCTTTCCTTTTTTGTGTAATCTTTATGAGAAACTTGTCTTATCTTCTAATTGGTTACTCCTCAAGTACACTAGCAATAAAGAGCTATAAAGGGAATACGTGGAAGTAATTTTCTTCTATACTCATTTGCAGAAAATAGAGCGTAGAAATTTTAGACAAGGATAATTCTGTCCTGTCGTCTGATATTTTGCTTTTTCTGGTTATTTCGGCGTCATTTTGCATTCCTTGTAGGGTAGCCAGTGATGGCTGTCAACTAACACTAAAAGTGAAGATAGAAACAAAATTCAAGAAGGAATGGAATTATTGAAAATTTCTTCATTTTATTATATTCTTCGTTTTATTATAAAATTAAAAAAAATTATTAACAAACAAGGGTTTTAAAAGTTGAATAGATATCTTGTCTTAAATATTGAAGAAGATTCCTATTTCTTAATTTAAAAATGTAACTAGATATATTTTGATTCGAAAACTTCGAAGAATTAGGGTGCCTAAGGCTTATGTTAAGCTACACGTCCGTTGAACACATACAGCTGTTTGTTTTATTCTTTCCTCCGTGACCGCTATAAATAGACCTGTGATCTACAGGAAATGAAAACATTTGTATCTTTCTTCTAGGGGTAGCGCTTGTGAGAAGTTTTTGCGTGCGATAGCTGCGCTTCTCCCGGTTTTATGGGAAGTGGGAACTCTAATTTAATTTCCTAAGCTTCACTCACGAGTCTTAGCTCTCCATATGCTCTCCGTATTCAATTTCACTCGCGGACAGAATTTCGGTGGAAAAGGGTGTGTGTTCTGCATTTTTTATCAACTTAAATTTGCGATGTCTGTATCTTACACACACATCCTTCGTGTTTCTCATTTCTTTTTTTTTTTATTATTAATTCTGCATTTAATAGAGATGGGAAAGCTTTGGAATGGCTACAGACTCAAAACAAATAATTTTTCCCTTTAGGGAAAAATTTTTCTTGGTAGAGAAGTACACATTTAGACTCCATAGCAGTGGAAATTTTTATAAAAAACAAAAAAAAAAGGCAGCTCTATCATTTTGACAACTCAAGCCTGAATGACTGACGTTAAGGCGTGAAATGTGTATCATCTTTTGAAATACTGGAAACTTTTTCTAATTCCTTATCTTATTTAATAAAATTGAAAGCTTTTTTTAACTCGCTTTTAAACAAGATCTAGAGGAGATTTTTTTCTCTAATTTTATTAAAAGACTACAATGTGAGGTGCTTTAAAAAAACGGACCGTGCTTGAAATAAAACAGGCCTTTTAAAATATTTCAAGGAAATTTTCACTTAATGAGCTTCAATCTAAATTTTAATCAAACTGAAAATAATTGAATGAAATTTAATGAAAAGGAAATAGACAAGTCACGAAGTCCAAAGTCGTGAGCTTCGAATCCCATTTCGGAAGACGATTTCTTGCAACGATAAAAGTAGAAACACTGAATGTAAAATTAATTGAAAATATTAAGAGAAATTATCTTCATTTTCATTTTTACTTCATTTATTATACATTAAGTTCTGCTAATTTTTTTAAATGTAAAAAAAATGCATCAATCTTTTTCTTTAAAAAATATGATTCCTCTGATTGATTTTACTTACAGACTGTAGGATAGAAAGATTGATTTAAAGTGTTCTATGCTTCACAGATGCAACTGTGGTATGAACAATGAATCTCAAGTCCTGCTATGTAAAAATGCTAAAAAACAATGGTCTATTATTTATGGTTCATATGATTTGATCAAATGCAGAATAACGGCAGTGAAAATTTAAAAATATTTTTCATTGTGTATTTTATTTTACGATTACAATGGAAAAGGAAGTCAGTCCCCGTTAATATATTCGATTTTTAATTACCGTAAAATCTCGACCCTAATACGCACCCGAGTATAATACGCATGCTTGATTTTGCACGAAATTTTCGGAAAAAATTAAAATTCGACTATAATACGCACCCATAACTTTTCAATATTTTATTTAAAAATTGCACAAATATTTATTAACATAAATAAAATTTGTAATAAAAAGAAACGAAAACGTCAAATTCGGTAGAAAAAAACTTAAATTGTTAATTCAAAACAAACAATACTGTCAAATTATCAGTCTTAATCACTTTCACTAGAATACAGCTCATCTATTGTTGTTGCGTCCATGTCACAATTATTCTTGCCGTCGTAATATATATCGCTAGCATCATCCTCACTTGACGATACGAACTGTGAGTTCCGTTTTTTTAAAAGGAATACCTGCTTAGTAAACGGGTGGATGGATCACGGAGTGCAGATGCGCACGCACCCGTGTTGAGGCAATGTCTAACAGCTGCTGTGCATCCGTTTATCCAATGTTTAAAACTACTTTTTTTTGTACGCGAGTATAATACGCAACCTCAATTTTGCGGACTAAGGCCGTCTGCACACGGAGCAACTCAAAAGAAACTGATAACTGACTCGAATCACAAACCAGTCCGTGTTGAGTCGTAACCTATGTAATTGAATGGAGCCACGCACACGGCGCAACTGGTTACAAACCCGTCGACCGGGATTTCTGCTGCTGTCGTTAGTAATTTATCAATGAGACGGACAATATTGGGGCAAGGAAATAAAAAGGTATTTTCAATGGAGGGCTCTCTAATGGAAAAGGAATTACATTCCAGCTGAATGTCAGAAGAAAATTGACTGCATAGATACACATTCATGAAACCTGACAAAACTGCTATAATGAACTCTTGATTATCCGTGAGTGCATTTTTCTGTTTCGTGGATTGTCCGTACTGTATTAAAAGGAAATATTATAAATAAAATATAAGCCGTCCGAAAGACTGTTAAAATGGCTTGCGGACTGATTTAAACCGGATGAAAAATAGGAAACCTATGTAAGTTTTATTAGTTTGGTTAAACCGTGTTTAAAATGATACATGTTGCCAATATTAAACATTTGAATAGTTCAGTTTTGCAGTTTTTACGGCAATTTTCGGATAATGAGTCTGTTCGGGTTTTTCCGGGCATATTCGTACTAATAAAAGCGAAAGATTTCAGTTACGCTTGGTAAAAGCAGAAATGTAATCAAGGAAGAAGGAGGTTTATAAACCCTGTTTTCCAACAATTAGGAAATATTGATTAAGGTATCCGTACACCTTCGGAGGTGATTTTTCGAATTTCTTAAAATTTTGTCTTCTTATCTATTTTTGTAATGAGATGTAAGTTCAAACTTGGAAAAAAGTATAAAATATTTAGCTGTTACATTAAAATAATTTTATCAAGGTGAAAAAATTGGTGCAAATTTGTAATTTCTTCAGAAACATGGTAACTCAAAAATAAACAAATATATTATCATTATATAAATTGGAGAATAAAGATAATGACTTTCTCTAGGGGACAGACAATTCTCAAGATAATATTCTGTTTATCTCAAAAGATATAACATTTTAAGTACTGATGTACAGAAAAATTGCTTAAAATTCATTCTCATTTGATGTTCATACCAATGTAAACAAAAAACTAATTAATCTACAATAATGAACGTAGTCTATTCCCTTTGTAAGCACTTGAAGAGCACCCATTCAAAATTTGAAAGAATTTTATAGGTAACTTTTTACTGTAGGACTTTTTGCGTAAAGAGAGATAAAGAAAAAAATAATTTTGATGAAAAGCTCTTCCAGTTATAAAATCTTTGACAATTGTTGTTAAAATTGCTCTTAGTTAAGATAGAAACGCAATTATAAAAATGAAAGATTAAGATATTATTGTATAAGTCGAAAAATGATTTTTGGTCCAAAAAGGCCGTTTCAAGGGTGTACGGTTACTTTGAACGATGTTCCTATGTTGCAGTATTAAACTATAAATCTCTGATAATTTTTCATGAAAATTCTTCCTAGGAAAGAATATTAATTTTACAACAAGTGCGAAATGCGTACTTTATTAACCTTGGAAATCTGCGCATCAAAATCATGTGCTTTACTTTGACAGTTACAATGAAACAGGACAAAATAGATCCTCTTTTTTCATGTTTTTTGCAACAAAAAGCAAAATAACCCTGCTTTGCCCATGACTCATTTATCCGCGAAATATTTTCGTGCGATTAAAGCGAGCACCTTTCCTGCCTGTGCACCTAACTAAATGTTCAGGGGAGACTACATTTCTCATTTTTGCGGAGACATACAGTAGAATAGGATGATAAACACATATATGAACATTTCCGGGTGATTTTTGCCCAAATCCGTATCCACTCCGGCTTCCTGAAGCTCGGGTCTATACGGATGACACAACGGATGATCTTCCCGTTTCATAAGCTGCAGTGAATCTTGCTCCTGCCTTGTTTGGGCAGAGGGGATGAATGCTCTTCAAATCTACAGCCTTTTGTTGTTAATGAATGACATTGAAGGGAAGCGGCGATTGCACCGTTACAGTCCCTTCTGCAAGGGCCACGCTTCAGGAAACATTACATCATTAGCTTCAATGTAAACAAAAGGAAATGATTTCTTTCATCTTCTTTCACTCTTTTTTAAATGTTTTAACACGGCCTCTCTGGAAACACTTCCTACTTTTTTTTCTGACCAGGACGATGCACGCAATCTGATCGCGCGTCGGAACACGAATTAGCGGTGATTTTTTTATGCTTATGATTTTTATGCTAGTCTAATCGTCTGGCTAACTGATTAGGTTTTCTCATTTGGACTTCAGAGGATTAGTGGAATAGGCTTAGATCCACCATAATTTTGACCATACTCTGGAGAAAGCAACGAATTCTTTAGATTCCATTATACCCTTTCTGTAGTTCCGTAAATATCAATTAGCACCTCTATTATGGTGGCAGAAACGCCTCTGTGATCATGTATGACATCGATAATGTCTCGTTACCAAATTTTGAAGAACATTTCAGCTCTCGTTAAAATTTCTCTGGTTGAAATATGAAGACTCAACATAACATTGCCCTGAAATAAAAATCCTTGCATTGCTGCAACGAGATTGAACATCACAGAAACATGTTCATTGCCACCATGGCACTGTACATTAATGTTTTGTTTTCTTTATATCATATTTTTTGTAAGGTGGTTAGCTTCACAAGCTACCACGATGTGGGCTTGGGTCGAAATCCCGACAAAGGCATGCATGTTTTGTGTTGCCCTCTCATAGGTAGCAACGTTGATTCACCAGGTAGGT
The DNA here is from genome assembly GCA_907164885.2 of Dolomedes plantarius. NCBI lineage: Eukaryota > Metazoa > Arthropoda > Arachnida > Araneae > Dolomedidae > Dolomedes > Dolomedes plantarius. The sequence goes on from OU015496.1 coordinate 122,888,491, forward strand.
GCTCACGAGATTAAGTAGCAAACAAGACTCGCACTGTATATGGCCGAATGCCCTTGGGACGAGTGCGTTCCACTTTGAAGAAAAAATACCACTCTTTTGAACTGGTAAGATACAAACGACTATCTGAAATTGTGTTAGATATTACATTTTCTTCTATACACTCACTAGTGAAACTATAATATGATCAATTAATTCTTTGTTGGTCCTATTTTGTCCTTCACGATATTTAAATAACTCTAGAGTGTCACATGATATTCACTCAAGAATACGAAAAAGGCTTCAGATCTTAATGCTGTTTAGACAAGAAGTCGTAATGATGCGGGGTCCAGGCTTTAAAGTTACTGCCACACCCTGCACCTGCTTGAAAAACGGATTCCTGAAATTCGCCATCGTTTTCCACTTATTTATTGTCCGATTTCCGCCACCAACTTAAATCATTTCACTTTATAAGCAACAGATATCAATAAATTTGAGAAAAGCACCTTGCTGTTGGGATTCAGATGATGCAGTTTGGCATGTATTTGCTATGCTATGACTCCATAGGACGCTTAAAATTATTTGTACTTTCACGAAGTTTTATCGTCTGTTGACCCGAAGAAGGCTGGAGGCTTACTGCCTATACATTAGACATTAGACGTTTACATTCCTAGCGTTTGCCATCAGAACCAATGATGATACCCAATTGTTCAAACCTTATAAACCATAATAACTGCGGTACTTGAACAGTTCACAACTGCTGCCGTTTTTATAATACTCGATTCGCTAATTACAGATCATACCTCAGCCAAGATATATGATGGTCATTTTGTCAATTTCATGTCCCTCCGAGGCTTTAGGAGAAATTGTTTTCATTTATTTTTAATGAATGAAATTCTAATCAACATTTGTTTCTGTATTGTTCTGGATTTTTCTTATAAGTAGCGTATAGGGTTTTAGCATCTTGTATAGGCATTAATAAGAGTGGGGAATATCTCCTCTTTCTCAGTTCCAGCGAGATTTCAGGAACTGCTGCAGATATACAGAAGTACTAAAAATTATGAAGACTACGAATATACGCAAACTTCAGAAAAATATTTGAATACAGCTAAAACGTGTGAAACCTCGGTTTATCAACGAAAATGGTAGGATCTTCCAGAAAAAAAACTCCATTGAACATAGCATTTCCCATTATTTATTGGGGTCAAATTAACCCCCATGTAGGAAGAGATGACTGTAGAGCTCTCTGCCAACTAATCAACTCATTATTTCTTGCTCAATACACTTCTTTGGCGTATGCATACCCTAAGATCTTTCTTCTTACTCTTCTTCAACGGTCTGATGCCTACAAAATCCTCCGAATAGTCATGGTGTTTTTAGAATGTTCAGGGGATCAAAATACCTTGTTCTTTGCGAGTAAATCCTTACTCGGCAGTTCTTAAACCATGAATGATCGATTGATTCGTACTGATGAGCTGAATTGATGGATTGTAGGGACTTTTTAGAACTAAAGGATGTTAGACGAATGTGCTATACTTTTAGAGACATAAATCAATGACCAAATTTCTCAAATTGCCGTTATCAATCAAAAAAGTGTTTTAAAGTGTAAACCAAATATGCACACCTTTTCCGCTACCAGGGAATTAAAATAGACATAAAGAAAACAATAACTCCAGTTTGTTTGTTTTTTTGACAAAAGAGAATGGGAATTTTTCTTCTTTACACAACCACTTAGTGACATGGTACCCAATGCTTCGTTTCTGTTAGCTACTCTTTCGATATATTGGGTCATCCCATAAATGATGCGATATTTTGGTAATATCTAATACGTCATAATACCGCATCATTTATGGGATGACCCAATAATTGAGGTCAGAAGCGACAAAAAAGGAAGAATTAGGGTCATGATCGAACCTCGTAATTTTTTTCGCAATTTTCTATTTATATCATAAATTTCACCTTATGAAAATAAATCCTTCTCTCCCAAGCGAGATGGCTGAAAGCTGCCTCTAATTAAAATATTACAGGTGTAGAGTTCTGATGGGTTGTACGCTATTAAATATGAGGTTGCAGAAATTTTGACTAACCAACGAGAAGAAGTTACCATAAAGTCCTTTGTTAATCATTCCTCTAACCACCATAAACATACGAGATTTGATTCTAAGGCCCATGGTTTTTACATATCCTCCCCTCCCATCTAGTCCGATGTCGGAACTGTAAAATTTATGCTTTTTATCAAAATTGTTCTAACTCCACATTATTCTAAAAAAGTATAGGTAATTAATTGTTGAAGATTCGAGTTAAATGTATATCGATATCTAAACTCCAAAACCTCTCAACTGAAAAATTACAAGTTTTACAGGAGGGCCAAAAAACATTTTGACAAAGAAGTCACAGCTGTAGATAAATAAGTCACAAATAAGTCACAGCTGTAGATAAATAAGTCACAAATAAGTCACAGCTGTTCATTAAAATGGCTTTAGAATGCACTTAATATTATTTATTGAGTTTTCTTATGAATCAGTAGATGGAAGCAGCTGTGGGTTATCGTATTCCTACATAAAAGGAAAACAGCAAAAAATAGCAGTTGAGAGGTTTTGGAGTTTAGTTATCGATATCTAATTCACTCTCTACGTTATGGAACTGTGCATTCAGTTTGTTGCATTATTTTATAAGTCTCCATTACAACCTGTATGAAAATTTGTAACGTATTGGAATCTTATTCTAAAGATTTAAACTTTTTTTATTATATTTATTTAACGTAAGATGGGGAAAGAAAACAAGGGGACATAAATATGACGGAATTTTAAAAAAAAGACGTTTATCGATGCTGCAATTGCCGTATGCTGCATTTATATTCTATTATTGATTATTTCATAAATTTATATGCAGTCGAACCCCGTTATAACGAACTTCAAGGGACTAAAGGATTTGTTCGCTTTATCCAGTGGTCGCTATATCCGAACGGTTAAGAAAAAAGATAGAGGTCACAAAATGTATAACTCATTAGTTGCAATGTGTATTCAATAATGATGTATTAAAAAATGATCAAATATATTAAAAATGATCATTATTGAATTAAATCGACCAAAATTGATTACTTTAATCTGACATAATACTAATTAAATTACGTACAATAGGAAAACGGCGGGACCAAAATTTTCGTTCGTTATATCCGTGAGTTCGTTATATACCGGGTTCGCTATAACGGGGTTCGACTGTATTTCATACATTTAAGATAACATATACTGAGATAATACGCCAATATTATAGAATGATATACGCAATGATATACATTCCCAACATCTCATTATTTTTATTTTATCACCCCCAAACTCCTTCTAAACACGTCAATTTATATCCACTTTCAAAGTAAAACTTAACTGCGATCCCAATAAAACATTTTAGTTTTATTTTCTAAAATATCACTTTGAGAGAACATAAACAATGCCTCATCTAGCGTTAATTAGCGGCGAGGTAAACATGCACAGTCTAATTAGCTTTGTTTCGATGCTCAAATGCATTTCACGCGTTTCCGAGCAGGCTTCATTAATTTCAGCTTCTGCCATCTGCGCATCCTGTTTTAAATTCGGTCTCATTTATATTCTGCTAATAATGAAGGCTACAGATGTCATGATGTGATGCTTTAGATGTCCAGGAGTTTAAACACAAATGGCTTTCAAGTAGCGTTGTGTTTCCTTCTCATTTTCTCAGTTGTTCTTTTTTCAGACAAATAGATATTTTTAACAGATAAAAAAAATAAGTAGGCCGTCAAATTATGGGCCCGCTCACATAGAATTCGTCAGCGTTAGCGTAAATTTTTTAAACCAATCATATACCAATCATTAACCCATTTAACCAATCAACGCTAACGGAATCTTTAACGCTAACGCTGACGGATTCTATATGTGAACAGGCCCTAAGACATGTGAAAATTTCTGGAATTATGTAATCAAAAATTCCATTTTATTTAACCTGGAAAGACAAAAGGTAGAAGAACGTCAGAGAATATGTGATCTAAAATAAATCTGACTGGAGATCCCTAGAACGCTTGCAAACATATACATACCGCATTTTTCGGAACATAAGACGCACCTTTTTACATAAAACAAATCGACTTAAAATTAGTGTGCATCTTATAGTCCAAAGGTAACATTAAAATAAAATGAATATTTTGTTGTACAGTGGACGCTCGTTAATTCGAACTCGGTTAATTCGAACTTTCGGTTAATTCGAACTAATTCAAAGGCCCCAAAAAACTTGTATTGGAGTTAATGTTAAAAATATCTCATTAATTCGAACTAAATTTTTATCACTTCGGTTAATTCGAACTAAATATTTGACAAAAAAAAATTCGTTTTCCTCGTTCAATGGAGAAAATACACACTGTATTTATTATTTTGTGTGTCAAAATTTCTTTTCTGTGTTTCTTTTCTTTAGGAAGAGGTACATGCCTGCATTCCTAGACTATTGCATGTCCGCTAAACGTTAGTAGCTATTGTCCTTCTTATTAGTGCTAAACGAAAAAAGCAATTTTCCTTTATTTGGATCGATTTTCTGAGAATTTCAGAAAAACTAGTCTTTACTACAGATTCTAGGGATCTGCGTCAGTTATAACTGCAGTGCAGACCAGTTAATGTGGTCTAGTTTTTCTTCCTCATTGTGTGGTGTGAACGTGTAAAAATTGAGAATGTCTACGCGTGGAAAGTACAAAACCCTAACTTTGGAGACAAAGGTTGAAATTTTAAATAATCTAGAGAATGGCGAATGTCAAACAAAGTTAGCAGCTGACTATGGAATTAAAAAAATGCCTTGTCAACAAATTTGAAAAACAAGGAGTCAATTTTAGATTCATGGGAAAAATCAAAATTTGCTAGAGGAAGGAAACGCATGGGAAATGCGTCCCAAGAAGTTCTAGAAAAAGTTCTACTGCTATGGTTCCAGGATGTTAGATCTCGAAATTTTCCGATAAATGGACCCCTAGTGCTGACGAAGGCTGGTGAATTGGCAAGTCGAATGGGTATTGAAGATTTTAAATGCAGTGATGGATGGCTTTCTCGATTTAAGTCAAGGCACAATATTTCTTATCAAACTGTATGTGGCCAAAGCTCTGATGTAAACGAAGACGTATGCACTAATTTCGGTAGGAAACTGCCAGGGCTTCTCTACTTACCTGCCGAAAGATATTTTTAATGCGTCCATAATGGATAAAGCCATAATGGAGTTTATTAAAACTCTGAAAGCGTTTATTCAGATGGAACCTTCCTCTGAAAATGAACTGAAATGTTTACTTCAAATCGAGAAGCTGGCTACACAATGTAGGCATCATAAACAGAACCAAACATCCATTTTACAGTTTTTCCCTAAACTGTAATTCATATTTTTAATAAAAGTTTACTTTATACTGCATATCTTCTGCTTCATTTTATGATTAAGGTAATTCTGTATTGCTTTTTAATATGTTTAAATTTAGATAACATAGTATAATATATTGTCTGGGGTTATATATACTAGGAGAGTTTTTCTTCAGTGATACACATTTAAAGTTATATATTTTCACTTAACATCGGATAATTCGAACTTCGGATAATTCGAACTTTTTCCTGGGAACCTTTGAGTTCGAATTAACGAGCGTCCACTGTATATGTATATATAATTATTGGGTGTTTCATATTGAATGGGACAAAAAGAAAGCATTCCTGTGAAGCATACCTGTGTATCCAAGTTTCTATAGATGTTCTATGTGTGCCCCTCCGGTAACACGGCAAATATCTATGCGGTATTCCAGTGCCTACCACACTCGTGATAGAATATCTTTGTTAATGATTCGAGCACTTCAGTTATCCGCTGCTTCAGTTGCTGTAAGTCGTTGGGAAATGGAGGCACAAACACTTTGTCTATAACAAAACCCCATAGGAAAAAATCCCAAGGGGTTAGATCTGGTCATCTCGGTGACCAACAAAGCAATGGCATATCGTTTGACCCAGCACGGCCAATCCAGCAATGATGTGGTTCAGGTACTGACGTAAGTTTTTATGCCAATGTGATGGAGCACCGTCTTGCCGCAGAATGAAGCCGGGAACCGCTTCCTCCAACTGAGGGAACGATAAACGAAGATGTTTTGGCGTATTCCAAAACACAGTACGCTTATCCCCTGCATAGATGGCGCCATTTCTATTAACAGTGCCCATAGCGGCGATTTCGTAACCGGAAGATTTTTCGCTGTTGCCAGATAGAACTTGTATAATTGTAGTTTCAGAATTAATTTGTTTCGGCTAAATAAATAAATTACAGAATTTGTACTATGCTATTATTATTATTATATATATATATATATATATATATGATAATAATCCCGAGGTTTCCAATCTGGGAAGCGCTACTCCCAGGGGAGGCGCCAAAAGTTTTTAATGAAAAATCAATGTTCATACCATAATATCTATAAATAAAAGAAAATACCATAATATCTATAAACAGATGAATTTGAGTTGACAACCATCGAAAAAGAAAAATTGATAGAATTGTCATGCGATAGCTCACGAAAACAAAAGTTTCAAAATGAAATCATAATTGAATTTTGGATGAATCTTAGTGGAGAGTATGAATCTTTGCATTGCAAAGCAATGCAAGTGCTTCTGCTGGCTCTTTAAGCCAGCAAGGGTTTCTCGGAGAATTTTAACAGCTGTAAGCCATTTCAGGATTCTTTTATGCATTGTAAAACGTTGTGAAAAGGGTAAGAAATAAGAAAAGGAGTCAGCTATAAAAACTGTACAGAGAGGAAGGTTAGATATTAGCCGGTTGTAGTGGTCAGACTAAGAAAGGAAACGTAAGCAATAAAAATATATTTATGGTGTAAGGGAAAATTTTAGAAATAGCCGCCGCCGTGTCCTTTGACTGAGTAACCAATGAGTTAAAAAGACCGCTCTCATAAAGAGACGCCCTTTGAAAGGAATATGCGCAACAGGAAAAGGGAAAGTGTTGAGACTGATACCGGCGATGGGATAAAAGAGGTTTGTAGCCGAACGGGCAATGGAATTGAAAGGATTATATTGAAATTTACGCAACAGTAGCAGTACTGTCGGGTCATAGAAAGAGGAAAGTGTTCAGACTGACCAGGTGGCAAGAAAAATAAAATATAAGAAAAATGAAGGAAAGAAAAAGGGGAAAAATGTGAGAAAAGTATAGGTCCAATGAGAGTATGAATTTAATAAAGAAAAATATTATAGCCACTAGAAAAAAGTTTTAAGACGTAGATGGAGTTCAAGAGGAAAAAGAGAATATTATGATTGGAGGGTAGAGAGGAATATGGAAAAGTTGAGATTAATATTAAGAGGAAGAAATGAGAGTTTTAGACATAAAGATAGACGCGATTTAGGATAGAGAAGGACGCAGAGAGAAAGTGGCCTTCGGTCCCCGCTCTGGGGTTGGGGCCTTCGAGCCGCCCCGTGGAAAAGATGGAACGATGTTAGTTTCCCGTAGCAAAGCCGAATTGGGATAAGTCAGTCTTTACTATCGTGTTGATTAGACAGTACTATTTTAAGATTAAATTTAAATTAAATATCACTTAAATGATACATACCTTTCTTTTTCTTTTCCGGTGAGGACCCAATTTGCTACTTAAAGAATATTAACCATTTTAACACATTATTAATTATACATGTGGTTATGAGAATAGTTTATCATTTTATACTGTATAACTTAATTGTTTATTTGTAGTAATAAATATTTTTGTTAATTTGTAAATATTGGTCCTCATCATTTAAAACATTTAGTTGTGTCTCCTCTTTTGCTACAGAACTTAGACGCTGGGTTAAAACGAACCTGGATAATTAGTAATTAGAAATCGAACCTGTTAAACTTTAATAAAAAATATTTTTAAAATCTTTAAAAACTAAATTAACCCAAAAACCACCCAGCACTTCTACCGTTTGTAGCGTCTTATTTATGCGAAACAGACTTTTCGGCACTGGCTGCAATGAAAACCAAATATCGAACCAGGTTAATTGTCGAAAAAGAGTTACGAGCGACACTCTCCACTTTGTCCGCAAGATTTGATAAACTTTGTGCCAATAAACAACAACAACCCTCGCATTAAATTTTGATGCGTTATATGCAGTTTAATTAGTAATTTAATGTAAAAATAAATATGCATGTTCGTATTGTTATAGCAAAATCTTGTTATTTATTCTGTTAACTGTAGTTTTCCTTTCTTTGCAATAAACTTATTATTATTTAAAGTGTGTATATTATTATATCTATTAAAAGATAGGGAGGCGTGGAAAAAAAATTTTGGGGAGGCGCGGAAAATAATTTATTTAGGGAGGCGTAGTTGCATAAAGGTTGGAAACCACTGTAAATAATCACAATGGGGAAATAGCTGCGTACAACTTATTGGAGATGCAGTAGGCCGAAGTGTTCATCCAGGAAAGTACTTAGGAAGTTTAGGAGAGAAACACAAATTCCATACACGTATTTTATTTGTCAGTAAGCAAGCTGTGGTGGCCACTGGACTTTCGACGTCCATGCAACAGGACGGGGTGTGAAAAAGTGAAGGTCTACATACAAGGAGATTTTGGAGAGAAGTCTTCTGTTTTGTTTTGTTTTTGTTGTTGCTTGTTTTTTGTTTTTTCATTCAGACAATAATTAAATGACCGTTTCCTGATCTTGCCACCCGGGGCCGAAATTACTTATTTTTTAATTGGACGAATTTAATCTCGTGGAGTTCACGTGTCTACGTCGTGGTTCTCTCGGGGATTAACTAATTGCTAGATCATGCGCTTTCTAGATCTGCGTTTTATTAAAAAGAAAGAATTTGAAAATCTGACTTATTTATTATATACAAATTTAAAAGAGGCCTTCAGTTCGGGCCAGATATTATGGGGATATTATTGAGTTTAGATATTTCAAATGCCCGCTTAATGATCTGCAGGGCCAATATAAATTATAACTTACATTATTTTTAGGTTGCAATTTGGAAGAGGGTCGTGCTTTGTAAGGTATACACAAGATTCGCTTCACAAGAATCGAACTTTTGAGTGAATGAATTAAAGAAGCTGCTTGAGATATGCTAATTTCGGCATACGCGCTTAGTATAAATACCATGCAGCGTCATTAATAAAAAAGGTTGTTAAGGTTGATAGATAAGCGAGAGGGAGCTACGGGGTAAGTAGCTCCAGGTGTTATCCTGCGTAAGTGCTTAGGGGGCCCAAAGTTTACGTGGCAGTACTGCTGGTTTGACTCTCTGATGGTTTGTGCGTATTCTAAATGTGTATTTCTATTGAATGTTAATATATATATTCCGTACAAGTAGTACGTATGCTTATTGCTGTAAAAGCAAATTGTATATGTGCCACGAATTCAATAAACATTGTTTCATGTATAAACTGTGTTTGTATCGAATTCATTTAGAGTGCCACTTCAAATTATATACACCCAAGTCTGGGTAGAAGTGAGCTAATTTCTCTATAGCTTTATTAAACGGATAATTTAGAATACGCGTTAAATGTAATTTAATAGGAGGACGCGTGTTTTTGTTACATATATTTAGTATATATATTATTTATATTTATTATATATTTTATATATATTATTTATATTTATTATATATTTTATATATATTATTTATTATATTTATTATATCAATTTTTATCTTTATCAAGTAAGAAATTGAAAATATCTTTATATACCTAACAAAAACAAAATATTCTTTTCTAAAAATCCTCCCATAAATTTGAGGTGCGTCTTATGGTCGAAAAAATACGGTTATTAGAAAGACACATTCATAGATATAGCTAGATAAGAAGAAAGATATAGATGGAGGCACAAAACAATAGACAACAATAACATAAACAGTAGAGTATAGCCGTACATAGTATGCACATACATATCTAATATATAAGTAGAAAAATGAATAGATGTACTTCCATACATACATATGTACATCGATGTATAAATATGTAATTAGATGCAAACTCGGTTAGATGGATGCACAAATAAATTTATTGACAGATAGGTAAATAGCTGTATAATGTATAAATACATACACTAAATAAATAAATGCATAAAATTTAGTATAATAAATACATAAGTATAAATAAATACATAAAATTTAGTGATGTATATGCATACATATATACATCGATATATTGAAATTATTATGTATTAAATTTAGTATAAATAAATACATAAAATTTAGTGATGTATATGCATACATATATACATCGATATATAGAAAGTATATATAGTACATATAAATAGATACATAGATAGTTAGATCAATAGATTGATAAAGAAATATATGTAGAAAATAAATATATGCATTAGTAGATGTATACCCATTGACAGGCAGATATAGTCGCACTGAAATAATTTTGAATTTATTTCACAAATCCATACATAAAAATATAATGTACGCATGTATTGATGTAAATAAATAGATAGATAGATAGATAGAACGAAGAATAAATATAGATCAGTAAGATGCTTAAATGGGCACATTCACAGATTTTCCTAAATAGAGAGATAGATATACGGTATAAATATACCTAAAATGTAAATCTTTCTTTCAGTATAAATGCTTTTTTTTTCCCAATGCGGAGGCACTTGTCGCGAAGACATTCACCTATAATTCACCGCAGTTTTGTTGGCCATTTTATTATGGCGGCGCCATATAGGCGGACAAACATTGCCCCCTATGAAGGGACGACACAAACGGAGGCATTTTAGTGGCGCTTCGCCAGGATTCGATCTGAGCACCCCCAGCACCGAAAACCAGCGCGCTGTACCACAAGGCCGCCACGGCCCTTCAGTATAAATGCTTAAATAACTAAATAATTGAAAAAAATCAGACAACTAGTCTACGACAGACTATGGATACTGAATTTGAGTCATTAAGTCTAATACTTGAGATAATCGAATCTCTTACATAAAAGTCAGAAAAAAAATATCAGATTCGTCCATGAATTTTTTTAGTAGCTATTGCACGGTTATATAAACTCAAAACTACTTATTTCCGCAATCACATGTGGGAAATGACTTTTCCCTTAAACCAGAAATGGCCAAGGACGATCGAGGAACTGAAAAAGTGACCTTCGAAAGACACCCTCAGAAAGCAGGCCTGACTTGACTTAGCGTTCGTTCACTTTAGGGGGAAAAAACTGAAAATGTTTATCTAGCCATGTCTTGTTCGTCTAGGATAGATATTACAAACATATTTAAGTCAATACCTTCTAGCATTCATTCTCTCTCTCTCTCTCTCTCTATGTTTAATTTCACGCCTATAAACTTTTAGAAATAACAACTGTATCAAACTGTATCAAAAAAGATGCCATTATAACAGGGGATCATTTTAAAGGGAAATGATTACTACAGTTTTATAGCTAATGATTTTTTAAAGATCATATTACTGGAACTTGGCTATTGTTATCTGTACTCTTTAAAGTATGTGGGTATCAAAGACAGCAAATTGGGCTTCTGGCGGCCCCGTTGTACAGCGCGCTGGTTTTCGATGTTGAGGGTGCTCGGATCGAATCCCGGTGTCTTGCTTGGAAAAATGCCTCCGGTTGTGTCGCCCATTCATAGTGGGTAATGCTTTCCGCCTATATGGTGCCCCCATAATAAAATGGACATTAAACTGCGGCGTAGTATAGGCGAATGTTTGACGACAAGTACCTCCGCATTGGTAAAAAAAGACAAGCAATGAAGAATGACAATCGAAAAATCTAATATATTTATTCAAGTTATATTTTTATTTTGAAAATTATAAATTGTTAAATTTGCAATTTGCAAAAAATAAATAAATAAATAAATAAAGTGACTATTAACAAAGGATAATAATAACAGAGAAATATCAAAATAAATAAAGTTTATAGTACGTCAAAAATACCTTCACTACCATAGAAATGCATTTGTAATTAAAATGCATGTTAGGAAAACGTTACAAAAGTATGAAATTTAATTAACTCATGACTCAGAACATCAAACTCCATTAGATTTTTCGCAGCAGTGTAACATAAATTATATAATCCTAATTCTAGGCAGGGTTAATTGGCAATATTGAGTCGAAATCCCTTCGCGAAGGCCGACAATAAATAAATGTTTAGCCAGAACGACAGAAATGTTCTATGCCCGTTAAAATGACAGCAATGCTTTCACTAAATCCGTTAACGATGTCATCGCACTGTCGGGATTCATAGGGAATGAGTTGAGGTAAAGCGAGTATTTGCCATTCCGGTTCATAGTTTTAATTGGAGGAAGGGAAAGTGAATAAACAGACCCTGATCCCCATGCAAATAACGTGCTAAACCCTGGAAATTACGAGCTTATCCTTGATTTATGTTGACGGCGAAATTCCAAGCAATAAAAGTATTTTTATCGGTTACTTCATCAAAGGAATTTGTCATTTTCAGTGCTATTAAATCCTAACGTGCTGTCATATTCACATTGTCAAAATGTTTCATTTAATCCAAATGCACAAATACCCTTAATAGACACCTAATTTATAAAAATACAACAGCAAATGGTCATAAAAACATGGAGCATTGCCAAATTGACTTCAAATTCTTCAATATTTTGTGTTTCAAGGATATCCTTTACAGCAAAATGTTTTTTAAAAGTAATATTTCTTCTTGGTCTTAATAATGAGTTTTTATTCTAGAGAGGTTTACCCTAGGGGAAATTAGAGAAATTCATGAGAGGATAACAAAAGAGCTCTTTGTCTCACACATTGAAATAACCTAAATAATACAGGGAACTATTATAAATGTTTTTTGAGAGGATGCGGGAAAATTTTGAGCGGCGAGATTGGTTAAGCTGAAAATTTCCTGCAACCAAAGACCATAATTCAATAAATGACGTCACGCCTAGAAAAAAAAAATTCAGGTAGTCTCTTCTAACGAAACTACCGCGAGTTATTAACGTAGGCTTAATTATCGTTGCTTACCTCTTTTGTATATATATATATATATATATATATACACTGCTGGCCACTGTAAATGCAACACCCTGAAGGAAACATGCAAATAACATGAAATTTACAACATGCATTAGCGGAGGTGAGATATGCAAATGATTAGAATTTCAGCGCAGACGCACTTCAAAGCGCTATTTAACACTTGGAGATTTCGACGATTTCAAGTTCGGCAATTGTGTTTTTCTTGTGGTTTTTTCAAAAAACGATCAATTATGCCTCGTCGAAAACAGCGATCATCTTTTGATCAAGTATCCGAGTTCGACAGAGGAAGGATAGTGGCCTACCGAGATTGTGGATTATCTTTCAGGGAAATCGGTAGTCGTGTTGGACGAAACCAAACAACTGTAATGCGGATATGTGATCCGTTGGATGCAGGAGGATACGACTGACCGGCGTGTTCGATTGCATCCACCTCAGCGCACCACTTCACGTGATGACAGGCAAATTGTGCGCATGGCAGTGACGGATCGCTCAGTCACATCACGAACCATAGCACAGCACATGCAGTCTGTAACGCATCATCCAGTGTCTGCGCGTACCATTCGACACCGTTTACAGCAGAGTGGTCTGTCCGCAAGACGTCCATTGCTTTGTCTACCCTTGACGCAGAACTACAGACGTCTCCGCCGCCAATGGTGCGATGACAGAAGGATGTGGACGGCAGAATGGAATGAAATTGTCTTTACTGACGAGTCACGCTTCTGTTTGCAACACCACGATGGTCGCATTCGAGTCTGGAGACACCGTGAAGAGAGGATGCTGAACAGCTGCGTTATGCACCGCCACACTGGTCCTGCACCGGGTATTATGGTATGGGGCGGTATTGGATATCACTCTCGCACACCTCTAGTACGCATTGCCGGTACTTTAAACAGCCAGCGCTACATCTCCGAGGTGTTGGAGCCAGTTGTCCTTCCTTACCTTCAGGGCTTGCCCACAGCCATATTTCAACAGGATAATGCGCGACCACAAGTGGCACGCATTGTCCAACGGTTCTTCGTCAATCGCCAGATTGAATTGCTTCCCTGGCCGCCTCGCTCTCCGGATCTTTCGCCGATAGAAAACATGTGGTCCATGGTTGCTCTACGATTGACCCAGATTCCATCCCCAGCTGCCACAGCAGAACAACTTTGGCAACGTGTGGAAGCTGCTTGGTCTGCTGTATCCCAAGAACTCATCCAAAGTCTCTTTGAATCAATGCCGAGGCGTGTGGCATCGGTGATCTCCAACAATGGCGGCTAATCAGGCTACTGATTTTGGCAGGAACCACACTTCACAGAAGTCTATAAATTTAATCATTTGATACTTGGTCAACATATTATCTACAAAATAAATTTTGTTGCGATATCTCTTGTCTTTCTTGGTGTTTCAATTTGGGTGGCCAGCAGTGTATATATATATATATATATATATATATAGATATAGATATATAGATAGATAGATAGATAGATAGATAGATAGATTTTTTATATACAAATATGTATATGTGTGTATGTATTGGTTATTAAATAACCTTAAAACAATGGATGCATGCGTGTGTTGGAGCAAGCAAGGAAGACAGAGCATTGACCTTTAACATACATTTATTTAATAATTCACAAAATTCAATTAAAGTGTAATTGCTACTAGCACAATATTCTCTTTCATATTAACATTTTACATACGAGAACTCAGAAGCAGAGGCAAACTATATGGTCAAAGTAATGATTTTTACAGTCTATGGGGAGGTACTTACTACAGCTGAAGTATGCAGCGATGAAAGATGGCATCGACGACAGGGACCCAAAATCACGTCCTATACAGGATCATCTTGGCAGGTTACTGGCACTTTTCCTAGACTCGGAGGCAGTCGAGACTGAGCTCTAAGAAAAAAGTCTGAGAAAAATCTAGACCTTCTCTCCTTTTTCTTTCTTACTTGGAGGGGCTGTTGTCCGTTTACGGGGGGGGGGCATTCTGGCCCACCCCTCATTTTCATTGGGCAGTGGACTGTTTTTCTCTCAGTAGTTCCTGCCCCAGTTGGTTCCTTATTATACTGCCCCTGTCCATAGTCTACGAAGTTCCTCCCCACCATAATTTTCTTTTGCAATACCACTTTGACCCTTATCGTCTGAAGGTTTTACTGTGGGCCATAAAATAACGACCATCTATCTTGCAATATTTATGGACTTTTGATCTCTACCAATGGAATTATATGAATTATACCAACAGCTAATCTTCTATTTCCTCCTGGTGTACAAGCCCCTGTTTACCCCTGCCTCTGCAGCCTGTACAATAGATTTGTTCTTGGCCACACGCCGTGGGGAATTATACCAATCCGCTTCTACAGTACGCATGTATATATATATACATATATGCATGTCAAAATTTTGACGCATCTTGGTACTTTTCTGTTTAACTTGTGCAAGCGATAGACTGGGTTTGGCGCGCCGCCAAAATTATAACTCGCGAGGACGGGCGGACGGACAGTTTTAGCGTCTGAAATTTTCTTTTCCGCAGGACCGTTATGGAGGAACGTAATCCTACGTTAAAATGCAATGGGTCCGTATAGGTGAAATACTGCTGTCAGGACATCTTCACGAAAAAATTACGATATACGATATACGAAAAAACTTACAATATTGACGCAGCCGTTCAACGCCTTAAGAGACATAATAAGCTCTTATCCGTGATTTCTCGTCCGTAAAAAATTTCAAATAGGAAAATATTTTTATCCAGTAATGCTTTAAAGAAACCTGTCAGTTTTAGTAATATATTGGAACCTCGATCTATCGTTTTTCAAGGGACCGATTGCACTGAACGATAAATGCGTGAAAACTGTGGATGCGCGAACATTACAAAGAAATATTATCGTCAGGACTGGATAAAGTACACGACACATACGGGAAAATGATTATTCGGAAAACGATCGATCCAAGTTCCACTGTATTATATATTGAGTTGTATTCATACGTACATTTTCAAATTATTTTCTTTTGTCCAAATACTCAAACATCCACAGTCGAAGATATAATGCTGCAACAGCACATTAAACCAGTTTGCAATGCTTCATTTGATAACATTAAAAATTAAATGTTACTCTGGAATGTCAGTTGTTAAAGAAGAGAGAAATTTGTCAGGGTAATTATTCTCCGACTACTCCCGAAGACTCAAGAAATTCAGCGTTCAGTGATCAGTGACGCACCTTCGGAAGGAGCTAAGGGGGTTGAAATCTTATCCAGACGCAAATCCATATTTATTAAATATTCAAATCTCTACTCCTGCTTCAAGGCGCTACAGAAAAAATAAAACCTGTCTGGGCAAGAGACTATTTTTCGGTAGATTCATAGACTTTTCTCTTTTTTTAAAAAAGAAAAACTGTTGCTTTTTATAAAATCCCGCAGTTTTGGTAGAATTTATTCTACGGAGAAAATTTAGGGGATAATAAAGGGGATACTTTATGGGAACATCATACGTAATTTAAGCGTTGCTCAGGGGAACAACTGCTTATTTTTCTTATCTTCTACTTCTTAAAAGGAACAAGGGACCTTCAAACTCGATTTAAAATTTTCAATATTTTGCTCAATATACTACAGGAGTATAATTAATATTCTTTTTTACTGCTCTGAATTCTCTTAGTATTCACAAATAAATATTTTGTGGAAAAATAAGACTAGTTTTTCAAAATATTCTTCAAAAATACAAAAAAATTTCAAAATACTCCAAGCGCATTAATTTTTTTTTTTCTGATTTCTTAAATTTCTCTGGATTGTAAGTTGAAGTGTTTGTCATAAAACTGTGCATAGTTCTTAGAAACTCCAAATATTTTTCAAATTGATAGACCATGAAATAAAATAAAAAGATGCAAACAGATAAAAAAAATAGCAGGTAGACTTTTGAAAAAAGTTATTCAAGACTTTTGAATCCTACAAGAAAAAATCAATGAACAATTATGTTTATACAGAGTGTCCAGAGAAGAAGTACCTGATTTCAAATTGAAAAATCTTGAGAACAAAGATCTGTATAAGAATGCAACAAACGGTATTTTTATCGTGAAAGCTGTAAGAATTTTATACACTAATTTTCGAATTAGTTACAAAAGCTGCTAACAGAGGGCGCTGTTAGCAGCTTTCAGCAATAGAGCCGCAGGCATGGATTGAACTCCATATTCCCCGGACCTGAGTCCTTGTGACTATTTTTTGTGGGGCACATTAAAAGATACTGTCTACAGCAGGGGTGTCAAACTCAAAGGCTACCTTGGTCCAAACAAACAAGATTTAACTATAAGTGGGCCTCAAAAAAAAATCAATATTAATAGAAACGTAGGTTTATTTACCTAATTACAGTATATTCAACATAAATATATGCATTTTGTTTAATAATAGCAAAAAAGTGTATCATTAAAAAACATTTAGCGAATTCTTCCTATCTTATTATAATTCTGCGTCGGTTATTTTATTATATATTACTGTGTGCCAATATATTGGCCGGGCCGCAAAAATGTTCGTCGTTGACACCCCTGGTCTACAGGAACCATCCCATCACGCTGGGCGAGCTTTAATCGGCGATCTATGTGGCAGCTGAATCAATTTCTGATGAGAAACTACAGGGTATGATGGGAAATTTTATTGCGCCACCTCCATAGAGCGAATGGTGGACATTTTGAAAAGATTGTGATGTAGGGATTGCAAAGACTACAAGTTTATATAAGCATGCTGATACGAGTTGTACAGCGCCATCTGTTAGCAGCTTTTGTAACGATTTCAAAAATTAGTGTATAAAATTCTTACAGCTTTCAAGATAAAAATACTGTTTGTTGCATTCTTCTACAGATCTTTGTTCTCGAGATTTTTCAATTTGAAATCAGGTACTTCTTCGCTGAACACCCTGTATAAACATATGGTAAACTTGTATTAAACAAAATTAAGGATTTTAAATAATGAAGAATGCGCATGGAACATTTAGAATAATATTAGAATTTCTGAAAAAAAAAATTTAAAAACATCCATTATGCTGCAAAAAAAAAAAAATCGTTATTTTGAAGTCAAATGATATTTAAAGTAGTCAAAAATAATACTAATTATTCTGATTCTGTATATAGAGCTAAAAATTGAGAATAATAAAATTTGAGGTTGAAGGTCCCTTGTCCCCTTAAGTACTTATCGGTGTAACATTTTTTCTTAGTCACTTAGGAAATATATTATTTGGAAGTATTTTGACTTCATTTAGCAATATGAGTCAGAAGAGATTAAGAGTAAGGGCACGTTCACATAGGGGTCCGGTAGCGGAAGCGTAAAAGGAAAGATAGCGCTGAGACGGAAATAAACCAATCATAGGCGTTAAAAATTTCGTTGCTAATCGTGTGGAGGTTTGTCATTGGTTAAATATATTTCAATACTTTATCCCTTCCGCTACCGGCTTCCTATGTGAACAGGCCCTGAAACGTAATTATTTAGAGTGGATAATCTTAAAATACACTGCTCTCCAAAAGTTAAGGTACAACCTGTTTTTCGAAGCTCACCTTTAAAATAAAGGCAGTAAGAATAAAATTCATAGTGTATATGAATAACAGTATCGAACTTTAAGAACACTTATGCAAAAAACTTTGGTCGCCATTTTCATTTTAAAGAATTGTCACTTATATAAAAGTAAGAGAAAATGGGGAAAAATCAAACTTTCCTGACTTTGTGTGTAAGTATTGTGCATGACTGTTTATTTTCAATTTTTGTTTGCAATTTCGTTGATAGTACCCAGGAGAGACCACCAATGTCTCGGAGAAGTCGTTTACCCGATTCATTAAGATAGCGGGCGATCGAATGGATAGAAATGGGATTGTCACAAGCTGATGCTGCTAGACGTCTCAATGTGTCTCGAAGTGTGGTCCAACGACAGTGGAATCAGTTTACGTCAGAAGTTTATGTCTCTAGAAGACATGTTCCAGGCCGACCACGAGTTATAACATCTGCGGGAGACCGTTTTCTAGCTCTTTTGGCCCGAAGGAGGAGAAGCATTACTGTGAGCTTGTTTCAGATAATTTTATCGCTTCAGGGACAAGAATATCCGCTACTACGGTGCAAAGACGCCTTCACAATTGTGGTCTGTATGCAAGACGACCAGTTGCGTGTGCCCCACTTAACCGACGATAGAGAAGTGCCCGTTTATGTTGGGCAAGCGAACGCGTTTCCTGGTCCAGACAGCAATGGACTTCTGTACTCTTCACAGATGAGTCCAGGTTCACACTAGAGAGAGATTCAGGGCGTCTGCTGATACGGAGAGAACCCTAGCTGTGATGTGCTGACAATACATCACAGCTAGGGGTGGACATATTCATTATTAGAAACCATTTTTCTATGTTTCCATGACATATTTCCACATAAAACTGTGATGTATTGTTTTCTCCAATAATGGAGTTTTCTGCCAAGAGTGCTTTTTTGTTGTAACTCATATAAATTATGTAAATTTCTTTGTCGTATTTAATAAAGAACTGTTTAGTGTACATTTCGTCCAAATTATATGTTTCTCGGTTCTTTAATTTTTAAATTATACATAAAAAACATGTTGTACCTTAACTTTTGGAGGGCAGTGTATTTAAGTTGGCACTTTGAAATATTTAATTTGGTTAAAACAAAACGAACAAAATTCTTAAGACCAACAATAAAAATTTGTACTGACAATGAATTTGATTTATTGGGGATTTCATGAAGCTGCTTTTTTTGTTTTGTAGCATCCACCACAAGTCAAATGCGAGTAAAATTTATGAGTCGTCCATACAATTCCCTTTTTTTAATATTGCTGTAGTATTTATAATCACTCAAAAAATTCTTTTCATAATTAGAACATTTCACACATTTGGTATTTTTTTAACATAGCAATAAAGTATGAAAATACTTATCGGCGTACATTACATCGACATGACTTGCACAAAATCAATCAAAAAAAAAGGTAAAACATAAAAATGAGTATTAATACTTAAGTGCCTACGTCAGTGAATAATATAATTCATTCATAACTCAATTTCTTGTACTCCTTTCGAATTTTCTAAAGATGAGCAAAAAATTACTGTTTTAAACGCTTCTTTTATATTTATTTATGCAACTCCCCCTAGAAGTTCCTAGCCCTAGATCCAGGATGGGTGCAATACTGTATATGGTTATCACTTTGATCTTTACTTCCTCGTTGGAAAACGGATATTTTAACCTGAAAAGGAACAAGATGAAAAAAAAAAACAGTACTTAGCGTCAAGGGGTGAAGACTCATTGAGAAGGAAAAGAGCGTTGATAAATTTTCAGATCTACGTAAAATACGATTGGGTTAAATCCGTACATCCCTCTACTTGACAGTTAAGTCAACTATCTGCATGTTCTTCAGGTAATTTGACCATATATCCGTGGCTTTGTTAAAAATAAAACGAACATTGTGATGGGGACAAAAACCTCCACTTCCCCTAAGTGATAGCAAACTAAGCCAGAACGTCAGACTTCTAGATTGCATTAATAAACACAAGCGAAATTCCAAAGTTTTGTCGATTTAGACTCAATAAACCATAGCTTTAGCATTATTAAAATTTATTTACGCGAATACACAAACAACATTTGCATAAGGTTTAACTAATTCATGGCACAACAGTCCGAATTGCTTTTCAGCACTGTGGACCAAGGCCTGCGGTGCCCATCTCCGCTTTCATGACCATGGGCTTGGGGTGCCATACAGTATATGTCTCGGTCAGGTGGTCAACCTGACGCGGGACCCCCAGTGTTAGTTCCCAAGCATGCTTGGTCCTCATTTTATAGACCCACTCAAGGGATGAAAGGCATGATTACATAAGGTTTACGAACACTTAATTTGATGGGATGTTTACACACAGACCCACCATCGTGGTGGATAACTACTGAAAATCACATTCTGTCGCAGGGGTTCAAAAGCCCCTTGCTTGTATTAAGACAGCGCCATCTGTTGGATAGGAAAACAAAACCGACATATACATATGTGGGAAATGAAAAAGAGGTAGCAAGTAATTTTCTGCTCAGCACTTTATTTTCGAAACTGTTTCAGGCAAGAAAATATTCCCAATTCAATTTTACACCCTCAAAAAAAATTTTTTTTATTTTAAAAATAAATTATTTCGGTGTTTCGAACATTTATTTCCAAATTTTGATTACTTGCCCCCATAATTCGGTAAAAAAAATTTAGAAAATCGCGTTTAGACACATTAGACTTTTCACAACAAAGCAACTGAATCTGAGGCTCATGTCCTGACAACACAGAAGGCAAAGGCACGTAACGAGAAGAGCATAAAATATCCAGAAGAAAGTAGACCATTCTTCGATTCGGCAGTTGAGAAAGACATTCTCGGCATTCCATTAAGAGTTTTATTAGAGAGACATGACAAATGCTGGAAGGATGAGAAAAGATGATGCGGCATTAATCGAGAATCGATTTTGACTGCTAGAGAATCTGATGCGTTGTATGAACATAAGAAAAAAACTGGATATGTTCATGTATCATGGCCATACACACCATGAACTGCCGAATTCAACATAAGATTCTAGCCAGAAATTTCTTCTCGTTTCTTCTTCTTTTCTTTGACGGCTCCTTTTTATTTTGTCAAAGTATCACGAAATATTAATTTATATCCCATTTCTCACTCAATATATAACTTCTTCTATCATTTTCACATAAAAAATTTCTTTTCGAAAATAAACTGTTATTTAAGAACAGGAGAAAGGAAATTTTTTTGTACATTACCAGATGTGTGGACAATATATATCAGCATATCAGTGGCTTTATAAAACTTTGTGCCAGCTATATTGAATTTTCATAGTTACAGGTAGTTCGGAAAGTATTTTGTGGGTATATTAAATACATTAATTCCTCAAATAATTTCCTTCGATAATTTACGTTTAAGTAAATATATCAATTACGTATTTCTGTTAAGTAATAATGTAAAAGTAATTATAAGTATCACTGAAATAAAAAAATAATATTAATAAAAATATTTTAGTGTAGGAACTACAGAATGAATAAAATTTACGATTAAGAGAAATACATCGCAGATAAATTCTCTGTCACAGAAATACACATATCATTATACTGGTCAATTTCTGGTCATGTTGTTCTGGTTATATAAACAGGGTGTCCCAAAACGACAGCATAAACTCTGCAGAGCTAGATTCCTCGTTGGGAGTACATAAAAACTGCCCAAAGAAGCGTTCCTGTACGATCCATAGTTTACGAGAAAAATACGAAAAACAAAGTATGACGTCACTGCCGGTGCAAGAAAAAAACACTTTATTGGACATATCAACAACAATATTTGCATATCTTTCCAGACGATAATGTTTAAAACGTTCGCCGCGCATATCGCGTCATGCATACGCGCGCGCCATGGAATGGCGTTAAGCCGCCGTTGAACTGGTATTTAAAAGTCTGCATCTTGCAGCTACCGGTAGTCTTCGTATGGTGGCCATGTACTCCGTTTGTGACTACTGCGACATGTACTTGATGTACGGCCGATGTAATGGAAATGCCTTACGAACTGCTAGGGAGTATGCCCGTCGATATCCGTCCTGCCGTCCTCCCGATGTCAACGTCATCCGTAGGCTGGACGACAGACTGCGAAATACGGGAAGCGTCTTGCCAACAGCCAATCTTCACGATACTGGAAGACCGCGGAGCGGCCTGACGGTAGCACAGGCGGATGCAATACTGCAGAGGGTAGAAGAGATGCCAAAGGTAAGCACACGCGCATTAGCCCGTGAGATGACTTCGAGTAAAAGTACTGTGCACAGGCTTTTACGGTCTGAGAGGCTACACCCATTTCGGTACACAACCGTGCAAGGTCTGAAACCAGATGACTTTTAGAAACGCGTGGCCTTCTGTGAATGGCTGTTGCAGCAACAGAACACAGATAATGGTTTCATTGCACATATCCTGTGGACTGATGAATCCTGATGATCCTGTGGACTGATGTTTCACTCGTGATGGGGTATTCAACCATCACAACAGTCATATGTGGTCCCAGGTCAATCCGCATGCAATCCGGCCGCAGAAACATCAGGAACGGTGGTCTCTTAACGTGTGGGCCGGCATACTCGGGGATCGCCTGCTTGGACCATATCTGTTGCCTGAACGGCTCTCGGGACAGTCGTACTTGGTGTTTCTCAATGAGGTCTTAACCGAGTTCCTCGATGACATACCATTAGCGGCAATACAGCGACTTTGGTTCCAGCATGATGGGGCTCCGGCGCATTTCTGTGCTCCTGTACGTGGTTGACTGGATATGGAATACCCCGGCCGCTGGATCGGACGTGGGGGTCCGGTTCTATGGCCGTCACGTTCGCCAGATCTTACACCGTTGGATTTTTTCCTATGGGGCCATCTCAAGGAACTGGTGTATCGAGACGTAGTGACAACACAAATGGACTTAGTTGCTTGTCTGCATGCTGCTTGTACTTCGGTGGACCCCGCGATGCTGCAACGTGTGATGACAGCCATTCCACGGCGTGCTCATCCCTGCCTCGACATGCACGGCGGACACTTTGAACATCTGCTTTAAATTGTGCATGCAGTTGATATGTTCAATAAAGTGTTTTTTCTTGCACTGGCAGTGACGTCAAACTTTTTTTTTCTTATTATTCTCGTAAACTATGGATCGTACAGGAACGCTTCTTTGGGCAGTTTTTATGTACTCCCAACGAGGAATCTGGCTGTGCAGAGTTTATGCGGTAGTTTTGGGACACCCTGTATATGCGTGTGGACGGGCGTGTATGACATGTAATTTTTAATGAAAATATGAAATGAAATGTTTAAGACGCAAAATAAAATATCACATAAAAATGTGCCTTTTATCTTAAATTTAATTTAATTGAAACAATGGTCTCTCTCTTTTTTTGTATCACTAATTTAGATTTATTTCATTTCTTATTCGCTTTGGATTAAATCTTGACTTACGCTACGTCTATTTGCAGAGCTAATCGATTTCAGTTTCTCTTCAAAGGGTGTTCAGGAGTTTCAAGCTATTTTAATGGCTATACTCGTATACGAAGCGTGTGATTAACGTGACTCAATCCACAAAACTCTAGCGTTCTCCCACACTCCCATCCCATATTAGTTCAGAACCACGTACTTTTATGAAATATACTAAGAAGCATAAGTTAACGGAATTCACTTTAATAAGTCATAACAACAGTTGAATTTAATGAGCTTAGAGTCTTAGAGTCATGCGACTGTGCAACTTCCAAGAAATGAAGAGCCAGCGTATTACATAACTATTTTGTGGCTACAGTATACAGTGGCGGATGAACCATTTGGTTGGCCCCAAGCACAATCGAGTTTTGAGACCCCCCTTGTCCTAAATACAATTAATCAATACTATTTATTACTTAAGATATTTTCTCATGCTCGAAAAGGAAATTTTATTGGTCATTAGCGCCCTTTACACGTACGTTCTTTCCCGCGTGAAACCACGAT
Organism: Dolomedes plantarius; assembly: GCA_907164885.2. Classification (NCBI taxonomy): domain Eukaryota; kingdom Metazoa; phylum Arthropoda; class Arachnida; order Araneae; family Dolomedidae; genus Dolomedes; species Dolomedes plantarius. The sequence goes on from OU015496.1 coordinate 122,912,882, forward strand.
CCCGCGCGATTGAGTGCACGTGTGAAGGTGTCGGAGAGGAAGGGAAAGCTGCTTTGGAGCGTATTGCAAGTTTTCCCGCGCGCATTCCCGTACGCTCCAAGCACCCCAAGAGCGTACGTGTAAAGGGCGCTAGTAACGCCCTTTACACTTACGTTCTTTTGCGTGTGCTTGGAGCGTGCGCGCAATCCCGTACGCTCCAAGCACTCGCGAAGGAACGTACATGTAAAGGGCGCTATTAGGTAATAAAAACTTGTACCATGCCGTTTGACTTTCGACGAACTGCAAATTGTCTTGGTGAAGGTGGTATCTATGCCCGAGGTTCGAAAAATGCAATTTTTTTTTTTAAACTGCTAACTTTCGGAGACCCCTGATAACTGGAGGCCCCAAACGCGCGTTTCTCGCGCCTGTGCGACGATTCGCAACTGACAGTACAACTAATTTAACAGTATATAATCAACCTACAGTATAACTAATCTAATCTTTTATGTTTCTCCCAAGTTATAGCACTGGCTTTCGGTACCAAAGTCTGTGGGTTCGAGTCCCACTCTTGGCGTGGACGTTTCCGTTCGGAATCGGCTTTAAGCAGTAGGTCGTGGAATAATTAGCCCTCCTGTAGCAAAAATCGATCGTAGCGCTACAATCCAAACCAAACCAACCTCCCAAGTTATAGCCGAAATTTTTGCTATTTTATTTTGGTAAAGTTTTTTATATTCTGAAAAACGATACATTTCGAAAACTAGGTAATGGAAAAATATTAAAAATAATGTAATGCCCAAAAATTACATTTGTGCAGAATTTTTTAATATTTTCTACTCGATAATTTCAAGTTTTTAACGAATAATAGAACGCTGACTGCATGCTTCGGGTATTCTGTCTAGTTTCTGCTAAAAACATTGACTTCGAAATAGAATAAAAAGGAAACATGCGGGCTAAAAGAAGCATATTACATCAGGTCTGAAAAAATAAAAATAAATGAAGTCAAACACAACGTACGCCGTCTTGGCAAATACGTAACAATCATTTTCTCTATTCTTTTTCTGCATCCATTTACTTATACAAATACGCTAGACAAACATTTCAAAAACAAAATAATATGCTGTCCAAATTCACGCAAGATGTGTTATTTGGACCAAAAGGCTTTTCAAATTTAACGGAAAAGCGCGGGGGAATCGAAGTAAAGGACAAACAAACAAGCAAATAGTAAGCAAATACGAGCAAACTGTCTTTGCTCTGTAGTTGTTGGTTGTTTTTTTTTTATAAGAGGAGGAAATAAAAGCCTCTGACACTCGTGATAAGTACTTGCTAAAAGGATTACAATCAAGTGGGACAACTTGAAAAAGTGCTGCGACAGAGGCGGGCAGAGCTGTTGATTAGTTTGTTAGAAGAAGCCGCAAAAAGGTTATGTTTCGCACAGGACGAAAAAAAAAAACAGTGGCAAAAACTGTCACATGAGAAGCTGAAATTTTTACGCAACACGTATAAGTGTAGCGTAGCAGATCTAGAAAATTTAAGTGCGTTGATCTCAAAATATTGTTATTGTTTCTTGTTTAAACTTTTACGGGTTCTTAGCGATAAAAAAAATTGTTTAGTCGTGCATTCAACTGTAAAATGTAATTTAAAATGTGTTTATAAATATTTTTCATTTTTTATTCATATTTTACATGTTTGAATATGTTCGAGCATTGATAACATTCAGCTATCAGGATATAACTTCCAGTAACTGTTAAAAAGTGCGCCGTCACAGAGTTTTACAAACTAAAACTAACGCCCTAAATCCTTGTTTAGTCATCTTGGTAGGATATTTAAATTGTAAAATTTTTAGCTCAAAACAATTCATGGTGTGATGCTTTTAGCGTATGTGGGTGATATCCCTTTAACATATAAAAATAATTTCCTAATGATAAACAGGTTGTGTCAATTATTTTGCTTCAGCTGCAATCAGTTTTTTTCAATTTCATAAATATTAATATATTTATAATACCAATATTGTTTGATACTAATACTAGTATATTTATACTAATATAAACGAAATCTCAGGTCACTTCTATCTTACAATTAGAATCGGTGTGCATGGAATGTGTGCATTTGAATTCACCCAAACTGCTTTTCGTGTAATTCTCAAGAGATTTCAGATGCCTTGGATGGGTGTATACAAAAAGAAATTATCTAGAAAGAAAAATCTGATATCTTTCATATTGCTTTTCGGCGAAACGGAAAATGTGACGATTAATGTCATCTTTCCTCTAATGGAACTTTCAACAGCACAAATATCGCCATATTCTTCGTTGACATCTGCTACATTCTTCGCTGACTTCTATCCAGTTTCAATAAAAGATTTTTATCAAACTTCATGAGATTTAAACAACAAAATAATTCTTCTCTTCATGCAACGCAAATACCCCCAAATGTAAGGACCTGTTCACACAGAATCCGTCAGCGTCAACTTTACTCGTATTGAATTATATTTAACCAGTTACAAACCTCCAAACGATAATCTACGAAATTGTTACGGTCTATAAATGGTTTGAAACATATCATTACGAGAAACACTGATGCTGACGGACGCAGTGTGAACAGGCCCTAACAAAGACAAATCGCGATTATTTCTGTGACGCACATTCGTCTCGTCATGATTTTGATGGGAAAACCTACGTAAAAACATAATCCGTGTTAAAAAGAAAAACTGTTTGCCCCCTTTTTTTTTCAATTTATTTAGTATTTATGACTCTTTAGAAATTGGCAGCAAGTATTCCCTCCAAGATGTCACAACCCCGCTCAACTCATTTTCAAACCTTTGCTTCCCTTTCTCATCATACGTCGTGAACTGTTTAAAGTGCCTGGCGAATGCCATAAATTCAAAATAAATATTGTCAGTTCGTTATAATGACTATCTCGACACATTATATCATGGCATCATATAGACTGGAAATGCATTAATCACACAGATAACCGTTCACGGAGTATCGCTGGAAGTCTCGTGAATTAAGAACGTGAAATTAATCATTGTCGATGCTCTCGATCCGTGAAGAAGCTGCCTTAATAAATCCTTTGAAGAGATTGTCGGTTGTTAGTGGATGGCATTCCGTTATCGGAGACTTCGAAATCCATCCATCACTTTCTTCAGACTTCAGCCTCAGGCTTCAAATATCATACTTTTCCCAGATTTATCTGTGGAACATTAGTTACTGACTTTATACAAAACGTTTAACATGCCTAGATTTAGGAAGTAGGTACTCCGTAATTCTGCCTCTGTATTTATTATCCAATCAAGTGCTTGTAAAGTTACTTCATCATATTGGATGATTAAATACTCTAACTGTCGAACAAAACCAGCTAGAAATGTTTAAAATTTCGTGCAGTAGATATCTCCATTTAAAGAGCTTTGATATTACGACATTTTTTTTCATATCACCTAGATTTAATGAATATCAGCATTTTTCACAAAACTCATTTGTCTTTGATGATGTTTTCAGCGTTTAGGGATAAAAAAAATGAAATGGACGCAGTTAAACGAGAAATCTAAACAGTGTTCCATTAAATAGTTCTATTCACAGTTCAAAAATTTGTCCCTTGTTCTTTTACTTATTAAAAAAATAAACGTAATATCTAATTAATTACTAGAATGTGTAACCAGAGGAACAATAACATTTGGATGTTTCTTTTGGCAACAGGATAACGTGTTATTGTAATTATTCCAGAACAGAAAATGAGTTGATGGTGTAGCGACATTTCATCAACATGAGTTGTAGCATTTTCTTGTACGAGTCAAAATAATAATAATAATAATAATAATAATAATAATAATAATAGTAATCAAGTTGATTGCATGTATACTAGGCTTAATATATTATTAAATTTACCAACGTCTGCATGTACATTTAGTAATAAAGATATATTAATATTATTATTAATATTAATATTATTATTATAGAGATTTTCTTAGTAGTTTTCTCCGAATTTGAGTTGTTACACTAAGCAAAGTAGGTTGGTAAATAACATCAAACTATTTTGAGCAATCCAACTTGCTTAACATTATAAAATCATTCTTCTTTATATATACTTTATTAAATTCTTATGCGATTTTTCTTTACATGATCAATCAAAATGAAACTATGTAAAGGGATTATCCGGCCTCCTCAATTATCCAGTTTAGAATGCAAGACGCAGCCAGTTTTACGTTCTCTTTTCTGTTGCCATTTTCTTGTTGCCACGTTTAGTATACATTCTCTTTAGTAACACAGCAGAAAGTTATCACTAATATGGAGGTTAGTAAAAATGCCGTGAGCACGAAACAAATGATTTGCAGAAGTAAGAGGTGAGCCGAACAGATTCCCTTTCCCACTAAGATTCATTGATATGCTTTCTGGAGAAACTGACAAAATAAAATGGATCCAGCCAAGAGATCAAAGTAAAAGGAAGTTTTAGGAAGATGTATTAGTGTCAAGTGTCGGAAATAACAATTGGCAAATAATGTGTGGGGGGATCTTTAGTAAACGTTAGGTTATTTTAGTGGTGTGAACTATGGTTAGGAGATTGGCGTAATCAAGGAGTATCTGATTTATTTTCGTTCATCCATCCTTTAGTTGGATATTGAAGTCGAGTATCAAAAATATTCTGGAGTTGCAGAGAGTTAAATTTTTAATTTCGAAGAGCTCTTGACCACACGAAGTCAATTAGTTCGATAAAAGTAAAAGTAGTGTTTCTTGATTAGGGACACAATGAAAACATAATCTCGAATCGGAGAACAAAAGACGTTTTTTCAATAATGGGCTTTAGTTTAAAACGGGTGGGCGTGGCGGCCCAGTTGGCAAGAGCAGAGAGCCAGTCATTTGAACGTCTCTGGTTCAATGCTCGTCGTTGACAAATCCACCGCCGTGAACGCTAATGGTGGCTGGTCCAAGTAAAATATGTCTTGGTTGCAATGTCCTCTAACTTCTCAAAATTTACCTCTGCAGGTACGGAGTCAAGTGTACCGGTCTCGCCACTCTCGGTTCAGAATTACGGGATAGGCCCGTTAGCCAAGTCGAACGCCGACCCTTGTGGTGCTAACTTAAAACCGGAGCCGCATCACTTAGCCCAATAGCCTACAATGGCCTTGATCTGATGTTGCTGTCGGTCAAGGGGCAACAACAACAACACTTTAAAACGAAGGACTTAATAGCCCCGCTTAAAACATGCAGCTACTAATGATACCTATAAAGATACGCCTATACATCCCATGAAACCAAAAGTTAATTTTAAATACCACTCAAATTAGCTAGCAAGTCAGTGGCTCAAAATCTAAGCTACAGAATAGCTTTTTTAACGAAGAACATCTTTCTTATTGCAGTACAGAGAATCTGTATCCACTCACTGTTTCTTCCTATTTGATCGACACTGTTAAGTCGTAGCTTATGTACATTTTCCGAATTAAAAGTGAATGAGACATTGCTGAAAAGGTTAAAAAAACAGTGATAGAAAAGCGAACTTACGAAGAACGGGTTAAAAGGTATACGAATTTATAATGAAATACCTCACAATACCGCAAGAGTATATGTTAAGGACTTTCTGTAACAGGTAAAATATTAGCGAAAATAAAAAAGAGCATTAGATATTTCAGTATGAGGGGGGGGGGAGGGAACTTAAGTTTGTGGTGTATGTGCGAGATCTTTTGACTTTTTTTGGTCCATTGAACGCATTTTCTCTACTTAAAAGATAAAACTGTTATAAAATCCTATTTGACCTTTGGTACTTATCATGCTACTAATAAAGAGTCAGTGTGCTGACAGTCTTTTCTATCGTGACTAAGTTACCTATCAAGTATTTTAGTTCTTGATATCATTTATACGTGTTTTCAGTATTTTCTTGATATCATTTATACGTGTATATATACCTACAAAAAACACACATATCTTCTATCTATATTTACATATAAAGAGAGAGCGATTTTGTACGTGGAGGGTAATCTTCAGAACCACTGTACCTATTTGAAAAATTCTTTCACTGTTTGAAAGATACATTATTCCAGATGGACATAGGCTCTATATTATGTATATCTTATCAGTAGAAATAAAGTTAGGGGCTTAATCCTAACAATCTCCATTGTTTCCGCTACTGTCTTCTACCGCTTTTTGTTCCGAAGATTTCAACGATCCTTATCGTGGTGCTATCGCGGTGGGATTCTGTTCTGACGCTAGCGGTTCGAACCTAGCCGTTCTCCGGCACGCCTTTTTCTTTTAAAAAATTTATTTTAATTATTAACTATCATAAAATTAATTTAAGGTATTATTTAGGTTATTATTAAGGCAAAAAAAGATTTTTCAATTTATTGGCTATCAACTGGAAATTTATTGGTATAATATTTTGTTCAACCCGGACAAAGTCGGGACGGGCCGCTAGTATATATATAAATGGATTATGGGTGTGTGTATGTTCTAGCATCACTCTGAAACTCCTGGAGCAATTTCAACCAAACTTGGTACACATATGCCTTACGATCTGGAAAGAAACACTAGGGGGGAACATTTAAAAATAATCTAAAACGACTGATATTAATGTCGAATCCATAGTTTTCGGGGTCGCAGACATTAAAAGTGACACTCCCGATACCGTTTAAGTACAAGTTCAGCCCCCCCCCATTAGAATAGGGAGAGGAGGGGGAGAAGGGGGTGATAAAATGTCCAAAATGATCGAGAGTAGTGTTAAATCTATAGTTTTCGGAGTCGCTGAGATGAATAGTGACACTCCCGATGCCGTGTTTAAGTGCAAGTTCAGCCCCTCCCTCCCCCAATGCTGATTTGAGGTGGAGAGGGGAAGAAGGGCTGAAAAATAAAATGTCCAAAATGACCAAGAGTAGTGTCGAATCAATAGTTTTCGAGGTCGTGGAGATGAATAGTGACACCCCCAAAATGACCAAGAGTGTCGAATCTATAGTTTTCGGGGACGCTGTGATGGATAGGGGAAACTAAACATGTTGTTTATAATCAAGTTTTGAGTTAAATAAATATTATAGTGAATTTGAAATTTTACTTTATAATTTATATACTGTACATCTACTTTTAAATACCTCTAAATAAAATTTCTTTGACTTTACATCATAGGTAGAATTCATTCTTTTTCCTGTCTAATGAAAAAAATGGGATAAATAAATAACCCGGGTAAACAGCCGGGTAAATAGCTAGTGTATATATATATATATATATACAATGGTGTCCAAAATTATCTTAGATAAAAAGTGATATTTCATCTAATACCCAATCAACACCCTTTATTTTTCAAGGAAACGAACAAAAGATAACCTTAATTATAATTATACAATCCAATTTAATCAATCTATTTCTGACACGCAAATAACGGCGTTACGTCAGGCAAAGGCGGAGTAAGTACGTTTCCCTGCAAACTTCTACACTTCAGGATTTGATTTCAGTGTTTTATATGGCTCTGAAGTATTATTTGGAGGAATCTTTGAAGTGCAGAACTGACAGCCGTTTGGAGGATGGACAGACATTCATAAAAGTGGTGAGAGGGCTGAATGCTTCAAGACAAACAGCCTCTGCCTACTGGAAACAATTTCAAGACTTGGCACTGTTGCTAGAATGCTTGGACAAGGCCGTCGAAGAATAACAACTGCTTCTCAAGATAGCTATCTGTTCGTAACTGCCCATTCAAACAGACAGTCGGCCGGAAGATGACCGAATGGCCAGGACGCTGGCATTCGCTACCAAAGTCTGTGGGTTCGAATCCCACTCTTGGCATGGACGTTTGTAGCCGTTCGGAATCGGCTTTAAGCAGTAAGTCCTGGTTTAATTGGCCCTCGTGTAGCAAAAATTGACCGTAGCGTTCCAAACCAACAGAGAGTCGACTGCTTGGCAGAGTTTAGAGCTTGCAGCCACTAATGAAATTTTAGCATCCCGGCAAACCGTTTACAGAAGGCTTAATGAGAAAGGTCTTTATGCCAGAGAGCCAATGGTTTGTGTTTCTGTCTCAAGAGGGCCCATCTGAATAGGTGCAGAGAACATCAGAGCTAGAGAGGCAAAAGTAAATTACAGTGAGTATGTGTTCTCTTCAGTGACGAGTAGAGATTCAGTTTAAACTCTGATTCTAAGTATGTTTACATCCCAAGAGAGCCAGGGACAAAAGATTTTCCCACTGACGTCAGGGAATATGATCATTACGGCGGTTCAGGTCTGGTGCTATAGGGGAGGTCATAATGATCAGTGGGCATAAGCACGTATTCGAGAGAGGATCTGTGTAACGAGTGATTCCGAGATGAAGTCCTAAAACACATCGTAAGGCTTTTTAGGGGTGCAAGTGGATGTGACTTTCTTTTTGTGGATGATAATGCTCGTCCACATCGAGCAAACCCGGTTGCACTCAGAACACCTTCTTGAAGGGGCGCAGTGGCCCAGTTCGCAAGAGCAGCGGGCCAGTGATCTGAACGTCCCTGGTTTGATGCTCGTGGCTGCAAATCTACCACCGTGTTAACTAATATTGGCAAGGGCATGTAAAATAGGGCGTGGCTGCAATGTCCTCCAAGTTCTCAAATTTACTTCTGGAGGTGCGGGGTCAAGTGTTCCGGTCTCGTCACTTGACTCGGTTCAAATTTACGGGACCGGTCATTTAGCCAAGTCAGACTCGGACCCTTGTTTTGCTAATTCAAAACAGGAGCTGCACTTTCATCGCCCATAGCCTTCGGAACTTGATCTGATATTGCTGTTGGTCAAGTGGCATAAGCAACAACAACAACTCCTTCTTGAAATCGAAGGCATTGAGCGAATTAATTAGCCAGCAAAATCACCTGATCTGAACCCGATAGGGAACTTAATTAAGGGCCTTGGGAAAGCCGTTACATGGTGAAATCCTCCTCCTAGAGATTGCAATACCTTGAAGGCCCTATTGTTGGAGAAGTGGAATATACTGCAACAAACTTTAATTAAACACCTTATTGAGAGCACGAAATCGCGTTGTGATATATGTATACGAGTTAGGGGAGATAACATTCCCTATTAAGGACAAAAATCTGCACTTATTTCCGAGTTATTTCATTTTTTTTCTAAAATCTCATTCACACTTTATATCCATTTTAATTGTTTCATAATCGTATGCACTTATATTACATTTTTCAGTTTGTACTTATGTTTGTTTTTATGTGTTATGGTCCTTTCTATCACCCCAAAATTTGTCATCTATATATATACAAAACTTTAACCGTCCCGGCTTTAGCCATACGGAGTTTTTTCCGTCCCGAAACAAACCCTCATTCCAAGACCCGCCGGGTCGGAAACTTGGACCAAAACTTAACACGAGAAAGCCAAATAGTAAACCAGAAAAAAAAAGCGAAAAATAAAACCGAACTGCGGGCCTGAAAACAAAAATAAAACACTACGCTAAACAATAAGCTTAATTAGGAATTTCAATTCTGAATTTACAAATACTAGTTGCAGTTCCTGTGCTCCATTCAAGCTTCGTCATTATTTAATTACTAAATAGTTCTCAATTAGAACTTTTAGATTATAGCTCCTTATATTTTACTCAAGCTTATGCAACTATACATACAAATGCAACTTCATATCCTTAAAATTACAGTAGTTATTTAATTATATAATTCATTGTCATTTATATATAAAAAAAAAACAGTTCCGTAACTGACTGACTGACTCACAGACAACGCACAGACCAAACCGCTGGACATAAAGGGCTGAAATTTTGCATGGCGATTCTTCTTATAGTGTAGGTGTGCACTAAGAGAGATTTTTGAAAAATTCTTAGATTTTTTTAAAATTAAATTTTTAAGCTGTTTTTGTAATATTCTTTAAAGTTTACATTTAAAATAATAATCAGAGGGTTATAAAATTTATATCACGAGAAAGATCATAAAAATTCATTTAAAATGAAATCCTTTTTGAATCTTTACCGCTATTTTCTGATTTTTGGTGAATTTTTAAAGATTGATTTTTGGAACTTAATTTATTAAATGCTGATCACGAGGTTTCTTTTCTTTTAATTTTGCGTCACGTGCATAACAACGAAATAGACAAAAAAAATGGTTTCTTCCTAATGCGGCAGACGATTGGACATTATCCAAAAAAAAATATTAACATACAGTAAAAGAAATGTTCCTCAAACTGTACTATATTATTTAGTATGTTCTATCAGATTTTATTTGAATATTTTCTTCTACATTATTTTGTCTATAAAAATATCCATTACGATTTTTTTATAAATATATTTTTTCGTTTTTTTTACATCAATTCCATACATTGATCCTTGTATTTATTAGAAATATATTTATACATATTTTTGGCATTAATTGCATACATTGACTGTTGTATTTAATTTGAATGTACTCCGTAGAGAAGTACGGGTTTTCAGCTAGTTCATTTATGTAGAACATTTTTTGGGGAATAAGTATTTTTGTGCCCGTAAAGATAATTTTGGACACCAGTATACATACATAATCATTTCTCTCTATTCATTCCCATAGTAGCATGTTAATTTATTTACTTCGTGTGAACAAATAAATTCCCCTTCCTAAAAGCTGATGAAGATTACGACTTTCCCCGCAAGCCTGTTGCAAGCATTTCCTCCGCGTTTTCTCGAATGGAAGGCGTCTATCGTGCCGGCGTACCTATTATCGCAGCTGGAAAAGGCGTCGGGTGCGAAAGCGGAGAGCCGACCTGGGCGTAATAGGCCGCGAGAACAAAAGACCGGCCGGCCTTCCTCGAGATGCCTCGCCGGAAAGAATGCGGGTCGATCCCCGTGTTTTGCGGGTAAACAAACAAGCCGCCCATCTTCGCTCTGAGAACCGGGTCGAGGACTCGCCACTTTTGTGATGAACTCTCTTCGTGAAAGCGC